>KZ124320.1:9747-23922 GCA_002157025.1 Melampsora abietis-canadensis | reverse complement strand
GGTAGAGGTCCAGTAAATTTACTGGACCTCTACAGATTTTTCACCAATTTGGTAGGTGCCAATTGGTATTTTTGACACAATTGGTGATGTCAAGCCTTGGTACGGTAAAATATACCGTACCAAGGCCATTTACCAAGACAATGGGAGATGCTCTAACTAACATAAAACTTCAAGACATGTCTGTCATCATGAACCACTCTACCAGGCCCTCACAACAACTCTTTGTGCAAAGAGTTAGTGTTCAGAATTATATACAATGAAAAGAAAAAAGAGATGAAACATAAGATGATAAGATGAGCATAAAGCAGTGAAAGTGGCATGGTTGAGTATCTTGTAAAGCTAATGATCTAGATAAGTCTTCAAATGGGTAAGTCTATTTGTATCTTCTATGAATTGTGCTAAGTATGGGAAGGCTGCAGGTGTGTCCAACAATTTTGCTGCTGAGTTTCTATTCACTTTGATTTGGTCTTCTTTTATTCTTTTTCTGAATGCTTGACATTGTGTGTTGAATTGGTTGCAAAAGATCAGGAAATGGTTTGCTGATTCCGTCACTCTGCATGTTTCACATCTTTTGTTATCTTCAACTCCTATGCAGTGTAAGAATTTTTGTAACGGATTATGTCTGCATCTTAGTTGGAAGATTGCGGCTGCCTGCCCCTTTTCCAATTTGTTAAGTGAATCCCCAATGAGTCTGCCCTTTTTTTTGGAATTTTTAATTGTCATTGCTCCCCTTTTGAAGCTTTCTTCAGTGTGTTGCAATAACCCTCCTAGACTCACTGGTAGGGCTACTACCTCTCCACTGACTTCCACCGTGTCCCTTTCTGCTTGATCTGCCTTTTTGTTTAGGTCAATACCTTTGTGCCTGGGTGTCCAGTACAATTTGATTGTTTTGTTTGGTGGGATAATATGATGAGCCTGCTGGAGCATCTTTGCCAAGTACTGTAGTGATGTCAGTTGCATTGGGTTTGTCAGAAACTCCAACACTGCTTGACTGTTGCTGAATATGGCTAGTGAGGTGTATTCTCCTGGGTCTTCTGTAATTATTGTCCTGTATTTCAACAACCCTAGGATTAGTGCCACTACCTCCAACTTGTAGTTAGAAATGCCAATGATTGGTCCATAGGCCTGATTTATTATGCTGTCCTCCATTGCCGCTGCTGCCCCTTCCCCAGTGTCTGGGATGAATGAGTCATCTGTGAATATGACACATGCTCCTTTGGCTTTTTCTTCTTAAATTTGCACAGGTATTCTTTTCTTGATGGTATTACATGTCTCCTTCTTTTTCTATACTGCCCACAGCGGCTCCTTCCAAGGGGGGTCTGGGTAGGGTGTATTGTCTCTAGAGTCATAGTAGTAGATAGTCACATGTCAGCTTTCCGTAGCATCCTATGTGTGGGGCTTAAGAGGTGACGTGGTGTGTGAAACAATTAATCCTCCAGTATCTTCCTTGTTGGGTGGTTCTTGGGCGCTTTCAGCCTCTTGTAGGCAAATTTGTGGTTGTATTGTATGGCTAAGTCTTTGAAAGAGATCATGTTAACATTGTGAGTCATGTGTTCCATTGGTGAATTTTTAAAATCTCCTAGAACCAGTCTATTAGCCGCATTTTGACGAGAGTTGAAGATCTTTGTTACTTTACCCTCTGTTCTGGTGTTGAACCACAGCACACTTCCAAAGAGAATCCGTGGTCCAAGGATTGCCATGACTAGCATCTTGGTTTTGTTGGAGTTTGCTCCCCAATAGCGTTTGTTGATCCTGCTGATTTGTGCAAGAGTAATCTTTCCATGTTGGTGCAGTTGTCCTATATGCAGCCCAAACCCCAATTTGGGGCCAACCAAAGTCCTAGCCATTGTAGTTCTGTGGTTTGTAGTGTCAAAAACTGCTTTCCAAAAGACACATTTGGGTTAGTATGTTTCTTATGTGTGAAGTGCATAACCTGTGCCTTCTTCTGATCAAAGATGGCACCATTTTGCCTTCCCCATAACAATGCTTGGTCTCCTTCCTTTTCTAATTCTAGCGCATTGAAGTCTATGTCCTTACTGGCTACAAGGTGAGTGATGTTGTTGATGAATCCTAACAAGATTTTATCTGATTTTGTGTCTACATCCAAGTTGATCAGAAGAGTTGAGTTGTAGATGATGTAGAGTATTACCAATAGGGTCAATCCCTGTGGCAATCCATCTTCAATGTCAAATTCTGCCAATAAGAAGTCTTGTAATCATAGATCTGCTTTTTGGTTATCTAGATATGTCTCTACCTGTCAAATGATGTACTCTGGGCAGTCTTTCTTTCTAAGCATGTCAGTTAGCCTGTGTTTATGGACAGAGGGATATGCGGATTTGGCATCTAAGAAAAGTACAGATACCACTTTTCTTTCTCTCCATTTATGGTGGATCCATGACTTGAGGATGACAAAACCATTGTTGGTACTATGTTGATTTCTTACTCCCATGTGGCCTGCTTCAAGTATCTTGTTTGTTTCAGCGCAATAGGTGATCAGTCTTGGTATCACTGTCTCATAAACCTTTTCTAAACAGCTTAGGAGTTCCAACAATGGCATCTCTCTGCCCAAGATAGCAGGGGTGGAGAGGTAGCACAGCGCACACTCTGCCCACGCTAGGTCTTTTTCACCATAGCAGCTTTTCCCCCCTGCTATAGCTAGGGTCATCACCTAAGAAATATAGTGGTCTTTTACAGCGCACTGTATAGCAAAATTTTGCAGTGCTATGCGTTGCCCTAGCGCTCTAGAGTGCATAGCAACAGGGTGCCAAAGAGCGCCTGGTAGCACCTCATTGCACCTATAGAAACCTCTGACAAATTCTTGTTTTCTTTGCATCTTGTGAATAATACCTCTGTGAATTCAATTACAATCAGTTTATTCATTGAATTAAGGATCTATACTAGTCTTTTTCGTTCAAATCTGTTATCTGATAAATTTGTGGTATCAACTGGTTGATTTAGTTTTTATCAAGGTTCAAAGTGGAAAATTGAATTATATCTATGTAAAAAGCTGACATCTGTAACACAAGAGAGAGTCTATATAATCTCAAGACAAATCGTTTTAGTCTTCAGTTGATGGTAAGATTGGAGAAGTAAAGCTTGATAATTAGCGGCGTTTAAATGTTGTGAAGATGTAATCTGCAAACATCAATCATTCTTTTTGCATAGCTTGTTCAGAAACCCAATCAAAATCTGTTTGTAAGAAACAGGAATGTACCCCAAATGGAAAAACAGTATAGTTTTCAAAATTCAGACACTTGAATCAGTCTGTAAAGGTCATGTTCAAATGATTAATGTGAAGAAATTGGCCATGTTGGGATTCAAGAAAGACCAATCTAATTGAGTCTGTTCTTGATAATTTGAATTGAGATAAATGTGTCACTTTTTCAAAGACCAAATATAAATGGAAGTATCAAGGTGAGGTATATTTAATTGTTTGATCATGTTGTTGAGTCAATTGATTACTTCCAAAAAAGCCTTTTTTTTTTCAAGGGAAAAAACTTCTTTGTCTTGTTCCATTTTTGTTCCATTTAATTTTTGAGTCAATCAATCACATCCAAAAGGATCTTTGCTGTTTCTTTCTTTTATAGAACTTCTTTGTCAATATTTTTCTGTGGCTTTCCGTTTTCTAATCAATCATTCCCACTCTTCCTCTGAAAATGATGGCTCAAAAACAAAATTTCTTTGTGTGTATTTTTTGTCTTTTACTCCTTTTCTACTCACTCGCCCCCACTCTGCTGTTGATAATGAGGTACATGCTTGTTCAGAAAGGACCAAAAGGAAAAAAAATTGAGATACCACACTTTTAGGCACTATCTTTCATCCAATTTGCCTATAGCGGAGCGGAGCGGTTTTTTTACACACACCACTTTCAAATCGCATAGAGCCTTTGAAAAGATAGTGTAGCAATTGGCCTTTCTTCATAGCGCCAAATTGCCACACTATGAAAAATACCCAATATAGCGGAGCACTGGTGGTGTTGGGAGTGTGATGGGTTGATAGGCTCCTGGTTTGGAGTAGTTGTCTTTGTTGTGTTTTCAAAGGATCAACATTCACTAAAACAGATGACATATTTTCCTGGGGGTATAGAAAAGTAGTGTGTGCATAGAATACTATGGATAGAGTACTTTTCTACACCCATAGAGATAAGCTCTTCTATGCCCATACAAAGCGTTCCGATCTATACCCACTAATAACAATATTCCTATAACCACATAGACTACATTCAAATCTGTACTTGCAATCCTTCCCAAGTATCATCCAATGGACAAGCATCATTCAGAAGTAATGATGTAAGTCTGTGAGCTGTGTCTGTGAATATGTGTAAGATTTGGCATACATGCTAACATATGTTGCTGAGAATGTGGGAGAGTATCTTCAATGAGCATAAAGATGTGTTTTGCAATGAAAGTCTCCAAAAAATGGAATATCAAGATCCTGCGCAGGATGGTGGCTTCTTTTGGGTCCCAATGAATACAGCTATATCCACTCAAACAAAAGTTCAATTGCTGCATATCAGAAATCTTATATGGGTGTATGAAAAAATATTTTTTTTCGGATTAGAAAAGTACATGGCTCATACTTTTGTGTGCACCACTTTTCTATAGCCCTGGGAAAAGATATCATTTGGTGTAGTGGTTGTTGCGTTTTTCCAAGCATTTGGGAAATATCCCATTGTCAGGCAAGTCTCACAATTTTTTTAATGATGGTACCAGGATTGACTCAGCAGTTTTTATTAACTTGTTTGGTATCCCATCTCCCCCTTTAGCTTTCTTTGAGGGACTTGTTGAACAATTTCAGTCACCTTGTGTTCTGATACAACTTGGTGCTCCAATGACATGGTATGCCTGTTAGTTGTACAATCTGTTATGTCAAATTCATTGTTCACCATGGAGGTACCAATAAAGAGCAACTTAGCTTGTTCAATCTTGTCTGTTGTGAGTGTCCTATTGCTGCGGTATAGTGGGGCAACCACATTTGAACCTTGGTATTGGGTGTACTTGAAAGCTTTGAATGTTAGTCCTCCTTGTGTTTTTGGCTAGGAATGCTCTCCAATGTACACATTTTGGTTCAAGGATTGAGTACTTTACGTAGTTGTTCTGTTCCCAGTAACACTGGGCTGCTTTGTAGGTTCCACTCAGGATTTTCTAGTGTGTTGCCCGGTTCCTTTTATTGATCAAAGGATGCAGTTGTTCTTCATCCCACTACACCCTGTGTTAATTTTTGTTTGTTTTGACCATTTTGCCTTGTTTGAAAAATCATTTGGTGTTTGCATCTGTGATCAAGTTCACTGCAGAATCAACATTTTCTATGGTTTCCAGATTGTCAGGGGAATTATTTAACCAGTTTTCTACATCATCACAGTAAGATGCTTTGTCCAATTTGTCTTGTTTGGCTGATTTATGTTTCTGTGTCTCCTGGTGATCAGAACCATAATTATTACTTGCCGTCCTGCCCACTACCTCCAGTCTTGAAAGGTGAAGTTTATCCACATGAGATCTAGCGTGGTTGGTTTTCCTCTAGCCTGCGGGTAGAAAGTTGGGACACTCTTTTTGGGAATGTATCTTGAGTCCAGCGTGGCCACAAATTTGGGTCTTTCAATAGAGGTTGGGCATGATGGTAGTTGATTGGGTTCCAACTTGGGTGATGGTGGTTAGAATCCATTCCTATAATGGTCAGTATTTGTTGCTTGTTGTACCTATTAAACCAATCATCCAGAGCTGGTAAGCCAGTGTTATGATGTGGGGGGTTGTAAACAGATAGGACACATAGTTTTGGTAACCTGTTTCCGGCTCTTTCAATCTCTACTGCCATGATGTAAGGAGATCCACTTGGTAACATTTTAATGCTCCAAGATGGTATCCTCTTGGACATGCATATGCCTGTCCAAGTCTTTTTGCCATAAGTTTGAGCTGAGTGGTCTTAAACTATGAGATCATGCCATGCCAGGTGTATTGATAGTTGTAGTGTATATGGATTCACCCATGGTTCTTGTAATAGAAGTATCTCAAATATGTTGTCAGCAAGTAAGGTTTCCACCACACTCTGTCTGTTGAAACAGTTTAGCTGTGCAATCTTTAGGTCAGTTTTTACTGTAAGAGATTTGTCTAAGTCAGTATTTATAATTTCTGGTGCTTTGTGTCTTGGGTACTTTGATGGGTCATTAGTATGGAAAGAGAAGAGAGTAGTAGAAGAAGAAGGAATACTACATGTATCTTGATTTTGATTGTATCTTAACATGATTCAGTTGATTGAGTTGGTAGACCCTTTGATCTGATGGGGCAGTAAGTTCTTGAGGCAGTGTGAGCATACTTCATGTTCATCTTGTCCATAGTTGTTCAGGGGTTCAATGATGTGTCATAATTTTCACATCTCACACAACGTGGGTTCTCAGTTTTGGGACTTGGGCAAACTCTAGAATCATGGTCTTCACTGCAGTGTTCACAAAGAAGTTTGTTTTTGCATTTCACTGGCCTGCTTTGAGTTTGTTGAGACACCTGATTGAGTGGGTCTTGTCCAATGGGATTGGGTTTTGTTCTGCAAGAGTAGACTTGATTTTTGGAGTAGTACTTGAGAGGTACAGAGCCAATCACAATAAGAAAAATTGCTGAGGAAGTAACCAATTCCGGGTCAGCCAATTCAGACCATGTGTTTCTATTGTCTAGTAGCCAATCTGCTTCTGCCTTGGTCACCATGAACGGTTTCCCATTGCCCATAGGTAGGCACACAGCACTTTTGACTTCCAGTTTTTGGCCGGCAACCTTCACATCTAGTTGAGCTAGCGCGGTGTTCACTTGTCAAACAATCTCAGTTGACTTGACTCCTTCAAATGGTTTCTTGTCGTTCATGCACAGCCAGAAAATATACCTTGGATGTGAGAATCCAAGGATCCGATCTGAGGCAATGGCAATGGCCAAATTTTGCCTTGGATGCATTCCTTGGGTGCTTGTTTTCCTTAAGGGAATACAAGGACTCCCCGGATGTTTGTTTCTGAGGAAACTATGCAGGCAGTGATGCTTTTGACTATAACCTGACTCAGGAAAAAAGCATTGATAATCCTGTTTGGTGGTGGAGGTTGTGGGCTCTGGGTTTATGTAACTGTTAGGCCTGTCATTTTAATGTTCAAGTGAGAACCTTCACTGGGGGTCCAGAATAAGGTCCTGGCACGACTGCTCAAGAGAGCAATTAAGTTGGAACTTTGGTTTATTATTAAACTAGCTCCAAAAAGTTCAAGATATGCTCCCTGAGGAGTCAGCCACACACTCAAGTGAATCAGAAATGAAAGAGACAACAAAAGAGATTGAAAACTCACCTAGCTCCAAAAAGTCCAAGATAGGTTCTCTGAGGAGTGAGGAACTTTCCAAAGCCAGGAATTTGGAGAGTAAAGGTGAAATGGAGTCTGTCTAATCCCATACTAAAATCCCATGAATATCCATCCCTAAGTGTACCCCTTACAGTCATTGCAGCCAATGTCCATGTCTTAGGTCTTGCTGGTAGACCATTTGTAGTCGCAGCCTGGATTGTCTGGGTAAAGTTGTCAACACATGATTCCACTAGTGCTGCCAGTTGCTGTTCAATCTGGCCCATTTGTTCAGCTGATTCATTTAAGATCTTGAGTTGGGACTCCATGGCGCTCAACTTCAGAGCAGTTTCTTCTATTGACAAGCTTAAGGCCAGTACAATGTTGACCATGTGTGCTGGTATGACTATGTCTCCATTTTTGAGTTTATTTATAGACAGTTTTTTCAAGACCTTGGATAAAAAGTTGTTTTTGATTTGTAGGTCCATAGTCGTTGTTTGTGTTGGTTCTGGAGCCTGAATTGACTCAACTTCTATGATGTGGTCACTGCCTGGTAACGTGTCTTTACGCGCTTGGTGTGTAATGTGTGGTTTTGATGATAGAGGGGAAGGTAGGCGGCATACAAGAGTTTTGAGAGCAATAAAGAGGTTTGAGAGTTGTTTGAAAGTGCGGAGAAGGTGGTGGTGATAGGACAATTAGGAAATTGGAACACAATTACACAGTCACTGGGGAAACGTTAACTGTAGTGGTTTGATTTCAAAACTTTCCATGTACATTTTAGTCAAGAGAGGGACTAAAGCTTATCCACAAAGTTTGGTGTGTGATCCTGTGGAGGTTTGGCTGGGGCTGTTTTCACTCCAACATATCTCCCGATTGTTGGTGATGAGTTTTTATGATGTGAAGTTGGTTGCGGGTTGCTAGTTTCATTTTTTTCATTTTGTTGTGATCATCATTCTTTAGATCTCTTATTTGTCATGTTGCCAAGATCAATTGTATGCTGTGTTTTACTCATTGTAGGCAAGCACAATCCTTTTTCTCTTTTTTCACTCATTTATGCGCTTAACTTTTAGCAGTTATTCTATATACATAGTCTATGAGTCTTCAAAACGGTTTGATTTTCATTGTATTCAAACCCTTTTATCATCATCACTGACTTAAGCAATCAATACTCATCATATTCATATTTTGCTTTATTGTGATTGACTCATAGGTATGTTTCTCTACTTTATGATGGTTTGTCTCTGATTCTCATTTATTTTTTTCTATTATCTTTGTGAAATAAAAACATCATTGTATTCAAACCCTTTTATCATCATCACTAACTCAAGAAATCAGTACTCATTATGTTTGTATTTTGCTTTATTGTGATTGACTCATACTTATCCCGCTAACAAAAATCCCTTGGACCCAAGAAATGCACTGTTCTTGAGCTCATCCTGCATACACTTGTATTTCCTAGATGAAAATTCATCCACAGGAACATTGTCAACACATAGCTTGAAAAAACTGCACCAAAAATATGAGCTTTGATAGCCTGGAAGCCTTTTGTTTTGGAAGCGTGGGGCCGGCACAGATGTCTGTAGGACAAGATCAAGAACAATACATTGGCTCGGGGACCGTAGTTTGAAAACAATATCATCAGCAACACTGCCACCTATAATTTACTAGTATAGTATTGGTGATACTGAGTGAATTATTGAGTTGATGATACTGCCTCAAAGAGGTACCAGAACAGTATTTCCCAAGTCAATACTCTACTAGAAATGGTATTGGATATCACAATACTACTCTCAGAGGGCCTCATTAAATTATCTTGTATATCAATACAATACCAATGCTGTATTGAGGGTTGACACAGCTGTGGATACTGTGGATATTGGTACAATACCAGTACCATGTCATGTATCTGACCCAAACATGGAACCAGTTGACTTCAAGATGAGGAACAAGAAAAGATACACGCAGTCAAGGACCCCAAAAACACATCCATTTTACATTTATTTCTTTTCAAGACCCTTTCTGCATCAGATCAATCACAATTGGGTCCAAAACAGCTTGAAATCATCCATAAGGCTTTTAATTCAATAACAAAAAGATACTGTCAGGTACTTGATACTGACAAGCGGCCTGACCAGTACAGTATTGCCCTAGTCAATACAATACCCAATAAAGTATTGCATTCAAGGATACTATGATATGGAGGGAAGAGTAAAGTATCTCCAAGTCCAATACCAAGTATTGCCTGGACAATACTGCAAAAAAATACAATACCAATACTTTACTATAAATAGTAAAGTAAAGGTGGCAGCATTGTTATCAGGTGGAAGATGCAGATGGCAAGATGGAATTCAATGCCCAAGAAACCATAGGCACAACATTCCCCGGGAGTTCCACTGAACTTGGGAGACGCGGATAAAGCAGATAGTAGAGTGGAAGACCCGGGACACAGGTTTCAGATGAGAATGAAAAGATGGAAATTTCTATTTGGAAATTTCTCCCCCAATGCTTTTCTTATCACTTATCTGTGTATTGCAAGTTGAGAGCCCAAATAGAAGAAATTTGTCAAAAAAATCTGTCCTCTCACCCATCCTGGCACCCTCCTTTCACAGAACCTGTCACATTAGCTATTCTGCAGCCTGAAAAGCTCCCCCAAACACGTTGAGAGACTGAATAAGTCAATCAACAAAAAGACTAATTGATGTGAGAGATAATTTGTGAAGAATAAGAGATAGTAATAATACAAATTAAGGAAGCAAATAGCTAACCCAACTAGAAGTGGATCAGACCACAAAATGGGTGAGACTATCATAACATTGTGGGAGAATGTTGGCTCTGAAGATCTTATCTTAGTGTAGATACCTTGCTGCACACTATGTCTTAACCATAGTGGGAAAAGATTGTCTGGGACTTGTGTTTAGTCATTCTATTCAAATCTAAGTAAAATCATGTATTTCATAATGTTGACTAGTGATTCTGAGCCCCAGATGTGTCAATCATTTTGACTTTGATTCCTGATCAAAGTCTTGTATGTACATTCTTTTCTGAACTTTCCACATATTCCATTTGTTATAGCAGACACGCACACAACTGCTTGAGCAAGAGCTGAGAGCTGAACCAAATTTTGGAATATAGTAGATAAATCAAAGGATAAAAAGTATAAGGATATATTTGATTCACCACGTGCAAGAACTCCACAAGGTGAACTCATGATAACTGGTTATCTCTCTAATATGGACAATGTGAAAGATCAAAGGCAATCTTAAGGTTCACCTTGCAGGTTTGCAACTGTTATGTCTTGTATTTTCCTAGGTTCCATTTTGGCCACCGTATCTTGGAATGTGGGGTCAAGATCCAGTCATCAGGGATATATTGGGCTATCATTGTATAACAAGACTGGGCAAAAAAACGCGAAAAACATCAGTCAGAAGACTTGTTTGTGAATGAAGACACAAGTATGCTGATTTGAGCACTCACAATTCAAACATGATAGGGAACATGTTATCTAACTAAAAGTTGAATGGATCCGTTGAAAAGAATGCTGATGTCTGAATCTGCTGTGATATGTGCCTTGATCATCAGATTCTGTCAAAAGTTGGTCTTTATTCATTGACATGACAAGTGTATTTGGTTTGGGATGTCGTGATTGAAGCTCATATCGCAACTAGATATGCATATGTGGCCCTGCAATGGGGTTATTTAGTTCAGCTCATGAGCGAGATCAATTCCCAGCCCCAGTTTGCTGGTGTATATCCTTAACTGTGGATAATTGAGCAAAAACTTTGCTCTCATCCAGGAATCATCCTACTTGTTGTCCCACTGTCCCACATAAGTCCAGCAGAAGTGATGATGTGAGCTGAAGGGAGACTGAGTTCAACCAGTTTCAAGCCAAACTCAATATGATTATTGCAGGGAGCTTTTCACCTAGCAAGAGGCACACAAGCTTGCAAGACAACAGTGCCTGACTGAGGGACTTTAGGTCAGTTGGATAAAACCATCTGGATGATAGTGCTTATATTTCCAAGGTGTCTCATGTTTTGTGTTATTCCATTATCCAAGATTTAGTTGCAGTGGTGTTGCTCTCTGCAGAAAGAGATGTCAAGTTTTTCACAGTTTCAATAAATATAATCCTTTGAGACTACCTTGATGATTTCTGATGTACACAAAGAGAGGTTGCCGTGCAGATGAAGCTGCAAGCTGCTCAACCGTAACAAATCCACTCTTGGCATTTGAGCATCAATCTCACATTCCTCCTAGGATATTATGACCAAACCAGGGATGTAAAACCTAGGTTCACGCCCGCTAGCCACCTTTGCAGTGAAAGGGGTTTATAGGTAACTGAGAGGAACTAATGTCAATAAAGATCATACACGGACAAAGGAAAGAAGCACATCACTGGAGCAAAGATTGAGTTGCATTTTAATATTTGAGAAATGTGTTGATCAAAGTCACATGGGGCACACACATCCGCAGTGACTGTGGCGTGATTGCGGCTAAGCTTAACTAAGCCCCTCACAAGCGTGTTTGCCGCGCCCTTGAGGGGCTTACCACAGACTCGTGATTTTTGGCGGAGGACTTCCAAGGATTAAGTCTCCTTATGACCGTTTTCCAACTTCCCCTCAACACCTCTCCACAAAAAGTTTCAGATTTCTTGTATTTTGTTCTTTACATCTTTCTACATATTCTGGTACCCCATATGTTGGTTGAAACTGAAAGGATGCAGCTTTTTTTTGTGATGTAATATTGGCATTTGGTGGAATTTGGAAGCACATACAGGGCTTAGGCGAATTTAGGCTATTACAACAGCACATAAGGCTTAATTTTACAAAGCTCTGGAGTCGTGCAGAGTGGTCTGTTTGCATTAAAAGTGGTACCAAAATATGTACGAAGATTAGAAGAAGAAGATGTGAGGAATCTGAGACTTTTCGTGGAGAGATGTTGAGGGGAAGTTGAAAAAGGACATACCGAGACTTAATCCTTGGAAGTCCTCCACCAAAAATCGAGTCTGTGGTAAGCCCCTCTTTGAGGGCGCGGCAAACGCGCTCGTGAGGGGCTTAGTTAAGCTTAGATTGCGGCTGTGTGAGCACATCGTGACATTGATCGACTAATGTCTCACATATCAAAATGTGACTCTATTTTCACCCCAGTGTATTGAGAGAGAAAACCAGGACTGCCGGTGAGAATTTTTGCGTCCCGACTCCCGTGGTGCTAAAGGAGGAGGGAGCCGTACGTGGAACGTATTCATTCCTATGGTTGTGATGGTACTTGATGGGACTCTGGACGCTGGAAAATTTCGGAGGAGCGTCAGCTGCCGATCCTCGTTCAAGCCTTTCATGCTCATCCTGTGAGAAACATGCTAGCACATCCTACTAGATAATTTAATCACACATGGAGGCTGAGCCCGATTGTTCAACTTTGATGAAATGTATGTAGATCGTTGACGTCGGGCGGTAGAACAATTTCGTTGATCTCTCTCAGAATTAGCAACACAACGATGATAGGCGTGGTTCCACCGTCTTTTGCATGGTAGCTGGCTTCTCGCGTGTTTTGAGATTGAAAGTATAAAATAATGACTCTTTCTAAGCTTTTGATACTGCATCCTCCCTAGCAAACCTCTTCTGCGTCGAGCTTTCCATATCCGATTCTATTCGATTGCCTTAAGTCTAGATTAAACGTCGCTATACGTCATCAAAACCTCACAATATGAATCTATGCTGGTTTTCTACTACTCTAGTGGCCTTGGCTGGTACATATTTCACTACATTTTCCCCACTTGCTATATCCAATTCTTGTCTTTTTGTCAGACGACACACTCATCTTTTGCTTTCCGTCTATCACATCTCTAGTCACTGTTAGCGCTGGTGTTTTACGGTTGGTTTTAGCCCATCACTCTGTATCTTCTCAAAATCCCCAAGTTCGCGAAGAGGCTGATTATCTTGTGTACTATATCCTATAGTGATGTCTCTCCTGTCAAACAGCTTGCAGTCAGGCAAGCAAGTTTCATCACGGAAACAACAGTCCAGAGTGTCACCACATATTTTCAAAGCTCAACCAGCGCCATCTCAGAGTGTAACGGTCAGCTAAGCACTTTAACACAAGTAGAAGTCGCGGTCACAACCATCACTACCACAGTCCAGACAATCCAGGCTCAATTCCCCAACGTCCAAGACTGCAGATGCACTCGTCTTGGTCAAGACGTACGTATATTTATTTGCACGCGCTTACAGCCTTGTACAGCCTTGTGAAGTCGTGCTAAATTGCATCATTGTTTACCCACAATGTGAGACAGAATAACTTCCATCAAGTCGTCATCGCGCTGTTCACTCAGTTCCAGGCTATTGTCGATACTGTCACTGTGCGCTTCAGCGCTTCGCTAAGTGTCTTCAAAAGTCAGTTATGCGACCTTTCTACTTTAATAGATCTGGCTAACATCTCCAAACATCTCCAGCCTGCTGGCAAGGATTGGAAGCCTATTTTGGGACAGTCGGTTCTTTTGCAGTAGATATCCAGCTGAACTTGTCTACGCTTCTGCAAGGGGTTCTTAATGTCAATATTTTTTCTAACCTCGGGCTCAATTTGAATGTCCTTGGAATTAGCCTCAACCTTGGCGTCGGTGTCGGTGTCGGTGCTGGTGCTGGTGCCGGTACCGGTGCCGGTGCTGGCGCTGGTTTAGGTATTGGCCTCGGCATCCATCTTAGAGATTGATTTTTCCACAATTTTTTTGTCTTGGTGGCCATCTTGATTATCATCCTCTTGTCTCAAGTCTTCATTCAACCTCATTCCGCGCTTCAAATTTTCGGGAATCTCTGCTCCGGTCAGACTTTTTATGACGAAATTATTGGCTCAGTTCTTTGAAGTGAAATATGCCGCCTGTTTCTCTT
>KZ124312.1:4985-16549 GCA_002157025.1 Melampsora abietis-canadensis | reverse complement strand
GTTCCCTGCTTCAGGCCATGTAAAGTGCCTGAGGGTTACCGGAGAGCGGTGTCCTAGCCTACTGGGATGGTGGGTGGGCGCAAAAAAATCTAAGATTTTTCGCTACAAAGAGAGACTAAGAGCTTCTGATGCTCTTCTTTCGACTAGGTGCAGGTGGAAGATTTGGTAGGTGAGGAATGAAAATTCTCAATTCCTTCACTGGCTTCTTCCGCCTACCCGACTTCGTCGAGTATGTAATTTGTTACATGTGCACCTAGGCTTTCCTTACCCACCTAGCGGCGATGGACGTACCTTACCACGTCGTGCCTTTGGTGGGAAGAAGCAATCACAGGATAACATGAATAACAGATTATCTGAAACTCTTGAACCCTCAAGGAAAAAAACACGGGGAAAAAGCTTTGGTGAAAGCCGAAGACAATCACTTTCATTATCTTTGCATGGAAACACAGAGATGTCTTTTTGATGGTACAATCTGCAGCGCATATGATAAGTTCCTCAATTGTCTGTTACAATGTGTATGTGCAGTCAATTAAGAAAAGGTTGTCACACATTCCCCGCCCGTTTTGAGTTTTGCGGCAAAATTGGTCGGGCTTTTCTGAATTTACTGTATAAAATGCTACGTATCACATCTTGGCAAAGTTCAACATAAACATACCTCAAATGATCCCTCTCATCTGCCGGGTGCATCCGTTGCATTGACACTGTTGTGACAAAGGCAGCAGGCTATGGGATATTCGATTCCAATACTATCTTTTGTGAAGGGTTGCAACTACACAGCATTGATGGGGGGTTGGGAATCTTTACCTGCAAGGTGTAAAATCACATAATCTCACAGATATTTATAGATGAGAAGACGCATATTTTCAAAAGCGACTCTCCTATGCACCGAGACTGTGTACGTATGTATCTAAATTTATCAAAATCCCGATTTGCTCATCGACATACCGTGTTATCACAGTTATCACAGTGACATTCTGACAGCTGGGGTATGTGAAGTTTTGGCACATTCCATTGTCGACCTGCCACGCAAGATCACATCCTTGAGAAGTTGGATGTTCAGCGCAATGGTGAACTCATTTTTCAAAGTTCCTGCGCCCAAGACAGGGAAGTGGTCAATGTTTGGTCAAGCGGCTCACAATCGTTTTTTGCGGGACCAATCAACAAGATGGTTGGTCGGGCTGAGAGGTCACTTGTGCCTTTGACTTCAGTGCTTGAGTGTCTTTGTATATACAGAAAGGTAACATATATCTTTGCTTTGTAATATGCCCTTCAAACTGTAGTGGTTGACCAAGGTCAGGGAAGATGCCGATAACAGAAATAGATACACTGTATCATGAACATCTATGATTGTCAACTTGGGCTTTTCTTAACCACACATTTGGGCACTGAAGAAAGTTGATTAATCGAGTCATGAGGAAATATGGTGCTGATCGCGGGACCATCATCAGAAAGCACATAAATAATACCACCTTGCTGAGTGAGTTCCTCAGCCTTTCTCGTTTATGTTACAGATGCACACATTTTCCTACTTCTTACTAAGGAAATTTCTCTGTATCTGAATTTCTTGAAATCTTTCAACATCGATTCCTTATCTGACCTCCTTCTACTTTCAACATAATCAAAAAATGACTCAATCAACCACACAATGCTCTAAAATCCGCGACAGAATTGCTTCCGCGCTGGAAAAGTTGACCCTGAAGTCTCGAAAACAACCTTCCAAAGCAGCAGTAAGTGTGAATGTTGTTTGTCTTTTTGTTTTCGATCACATTTCACAGATACCAATCACTCGGTCTTCCCATCCTCAGGTTGAGCAAAAATCGAAGTCAGGCTCATGGCGTAGGTCCGAGGTAGATGTGACCCTTATGTTGTGGATTGCATCACCCTCTGAGACTCATCCTACATCTTTTTTGATTAAAGGCAACACCTATTCTCGGGTACCTGATGCAGTCTACGTTGAGGACCTTCAGTGCACAAAGATCCGTATGCACCGTCCCCTTCAACCATGTAATTTTGGGTGATTCAGTCCTAACTCGTTGAGTCAATCTTGTCGTTTGTATCTTCCTCTGAAGAATAAAATACCCATTAGAGAGCCAGCTGGGCTCCCAATTAACCACAACTTCACTCAGCAGGTGGTATGTGAATTTTCCGAGGATGACGCAAACAAAGCAATATCCTTGACTCCTCACATGAGGGCTAGCAGTGTTGTAAGTTAAGGAGGTTGAGCTCGCTTACTCCGCCAATGCTAAAACCTCGCTCAACTTTTATCAAAGATTCCGTCCATGCCTCCACCATCCAAGGAAGCAAGAGAAGTCACTCTCCCGGGCTCAAGTTCAACCCCTAGGCAACGTGATATGCCAGGATTCCACAAGGGCCGGACTATTTGGCGGCTCCCAACTCGGCGTAACTGTTGCAAAGAAGCGCACGTTGAGCAAAAGACACCAAGCAATGAACTTGTGCCGGTCAGCCTTTTCTTCTCTCTAATCCCTTCCTTTCACTTGCCATCTGCTAAGTTGCGTGTTTTCTTTTTGATGATCTGATGATATAGATGTCGCTTTCAGTTGTTCCATGCGTGCAGCTCTCCTCTATGGGATCACCTCCAAAAGGGGAACCGAGACCACGCAATCAAGTCGAGACGCGCTCCCCTCGTACGCCATACGCCACCTTGGCCCAAATATCACGCCCAATCACTCCTGGGCTGTCATACTCCTTACATTCACCATCAACCGTTGAGAACATCCAGACCCCGATCGATTCCAGTGGTGCTATAGTCCTGGAGGAGGAGAGTTACTTCACAAGGCCAATTGCACATGGATCCATGCCTTTTCCAACTACTCTTGGTCCCATACCCACCTTCAGCAGGGTGATGAGAGATGATCCAGTTGCCCCGCCTCGGGTTGGAAGCGGGCGTAGGGAGGACGAAAGGCATTGTCCACCAGCATTAGAGATGATGGATAGTTTGGACTTCCTCGCGCGACTATGTGAAAGACGTGCACTTTTAGCTGGCGATGATGACAGTACATTGGATGAAGAAAGCCTTTTCGGAAATGATAATTTGATGGGTGTATTCTATCATGCCAGTTGATCAATTTCACTACTCAAGTACCCTTTGGAGCTCCTTGATCATGACAAGATTGGTTCAGTTGTTGCGGGTTTGGTCTGTATTTAGGGGTCCTCATAATGTTCCACATGATTTGCTGATTTGTATCTCAAGTCTGTGTTGTTTTCTTTTCTTGCTCGCATGTCCTTGTCATCACTGTTCTGCTTGTCCTTTTCTTGTAACTTGCGGTTTTTTGAAATTGATAGCCTGCGCATATACAATCTCGAAAGACAACACAAACTCATAACCTGTGAGGTTCAACTGCCACACAACTTGAGTGCTTTTTCTGGTCTGTCGGGTTCTGTCTGGTGCAAGGTCACGACTAAGCTTGATGACTCAAGATCTTTGCCTCCGAAGCATTCAATGCTATAGCCTTTCCCTGATGATTGGGAATGACATGTTGGTGGAGCTTATCCATATTTACTCACCAAGGGAACCAAACCTCGTAGACATTTGTAGCCAAAGAGATGCGTATCTTCCTCCTATTTGAACAACTCCGGCCGTATGAATCTGATATAAGAGATGATTTGGTATTTGCTACCAGTTCTCTATTCCACATTATCTGTATATAGCCCTTCGTCCTCCACTTGATTTTTGTTAGACGACTTTGCAAAGTCGGCAACGCATCTGGGAGGCCTTGACCGTTACCCAACTGACGAGATAAGTTCTCTGCAAGGTTGAAGAAAGTTGACAACTTGAGAGATCTTGATGAATTCTTTTGCGTTCAATTTCGAATCTTTTTGCTCACTTCTTTACTGAAGACTTTCTTTCTCCAACAGATAAAACTCATGGTCAAGCCCGCACATTTTATATTGCATGGTTGTAAGCCGCTTTTGTTTGCATGTTGTTCTATTGCATGCTCATCTTCAGTCCAACGCCCCCGGAGTTGTCGTGGTGCGCAGAGTATAGGCACTTTTTGCAAGAACACGATTATCTCGGCGACCGAGCGTACATACTTCAAAAGGCACATTGCAGAATAGAAATTCATGTTGTTTCTCCATACACAAGCACTTGAGCACTGAAGGTCAGTTTCAGGGATACGAATAACCTCTCAGCCATTTATACTTTACGAATTACTCCTGCAAAAGAACAATCATGGTGAGGCTGCTGTCCAAAATGACCGCTTTCCCGTCCCAGGCACGGACTTTTCAAAAGTGGGCTTGCGATTGCAGTGTGACCAAAAGGGCCGAGAATCAGGCTCAGGGATGTCTCTGCGGTTTGGGACTTACGTTAAGTTAGGCCGAGAATACGCTCTTGGTCCCTTGCATTGTGCCACGGGACAATTGACCAAGGCCATAAATGAGCATCTACTGGACCTTTCTCAACTTCTGAGTCATGAGGAATGGTGCCGACCCCCCGGTCCATCAGAGAATGTGATCGAAAAGCGTATAAATAATGCTCCTCTCACCTCTCCTATTGATCGAACTCCTCATCCTTCCTCGTACAACATTAGCGACGCACACTTATAACTTACTATCGAACAAACTTCTTCATCCCTACTTTTTCTACTTAAGATTTTTGATATTCATCAGCATCAATTACTTACTTCACATCTCAACAAGACATGTCTCAATCAAGTACCCACTTTACCCTTACCCGTGCCAAGATTGCTTCAGCACTCGGCAAGCTCGCACCGAAGTCTCGAAAGCAAAATTCAAAGGCCTCCGCACCTAAGACTACAGTGAGTTCGAACATTCTTTGTCATTCCGGCCCCTTTCAAGGATATTGATGTCTTTTCTCTTTTTGCCTCGAGCAACAGTTTAAGTGGGCTGAAGCCGAAGTGGATGCAAGTTTCCCCTTTCTAGTGGACTACATCAATTATGAGTTTATTCACCGTACATATTTTTGTAGGCAACCTCCATTTCAGGACACCCAGTCACCTCCAACTTGAAGATCTTCAACGCGCAACGATCTGTATGTAGTGCCATCTTTCATTCATACGAACGCTCATTTTTGAGTTTATAAGCTAACCTCATCGCTTGTCTGTTGCCCCTCAGAACAAAGTCCCTCTTAGAGAACCAGCTGGGTTCCCCGTAAACCAGAACTTTTCTCAAAGGGTTATATACGAATTTGCCGATGACGAGGCAGATGAAGCAATCTTCCTCACACCGTACATGAGGCCCAGCCACTTTGTGAGTCAACGAGTCTCACAAAGCTTCCTTTACTTAGGACTTACTTCGACTTTTTCTTTTAAAGCTTCCAGCAATGGCTCTATCGCTCGAGGAAACAAAAGCTGCTCCCCTCAAAGGCTCAACTTCCACTCCACGTGGTGAGACCCCAAGCTTCCGCTTGGATCCCACTACCCGGGGGTTTCCCACTTGGCGTAATTGCCATATGCAAGTGAAAGTTGAGGATAACAAATACCAAGATGAAGAGATGATTCTTGTCAGCATTTGCTCTCCTCGTTATACACTTTCCTTTATATCCCCTCTACATAACTTGCTAACTTCTTTCATTTGGTTTTGTTTCATCATCGGATGATCTAGAATTCACACTCAAGTCTTCCAAACGTAAAGTTCTCATCCTTGGATTCACCTACAAGAGGTAAACCCATTCAAGTCGAGGCTCGGGCTCCCCATACGCCCTACAAATCACTGGATCACGCTCCCACCTTGATAACTCCCGGGTTCTCATACTCTGCCAGCACGCCATCGAGCACCGGGAATATCTCGACTCCTGGCGATTCCAATCCTAAAGGGTCAAACGAAGAAGCGTACTTCACAAGGTCTACTGCGCACTCATTCATACCTTTTCCCACCACTTCGAGTCCCACTCCTCCCTTCAGCAGAGAGATGGAAGATAACCCATTTCTCACGGATCACAGCGTTACACCACCGTCATCGTATGATGGTCGACGCAATCCAGGTTATCGTCCACTAGGATCAGAGATGTTGGAAACGCTAGATTTTCTGTCCCACTTGTGCACGAGACCTGGAGTGTTAGCCGGCGATGGTGAAAGTCTACTAGATGGAGATAGTGATGATGATTGCCTGATGAGTGGATACTATCACGCGCTTTGATTAAATTGTAACAACCTCTTGTAATATATGCAAGTTTCGCCTTCTCTTATCTTGTATTACTGATCCTTTCGTTCCAAGTTTTTGTCATTTTTCTCAACTGCATCGCATTTTGTTTTCCGGATTATCTCATGTACTCTTTTCTTCATCTTTTTCATGATATTGTAGACAAAAGGTCGTTGAACACCTTGAGGATATATTGGTACCAAGTAATCTATGCACTCCATGTGTTAACCACAGATCTCGATCACAAGCTGAGTAGCTTTCAAATATTTATCTAAGCTAAGGCCACAAGTAATCATGCCCTTTGAGAATTAGTATGATCTTTATGATCTCGACATGAAGATATCACCCAATCTCAATCAAAGTCATCATACCTCTCAGTTCAAATTGAAGTAGTATTATACTGGAGTTCTAAAAAGACACCTTTTATAACAGGCTGTAAAGAATCAAGTCCAGATCTATGAGAACTAGAACGAGGTACCAAAAACTCAGAATTTAAACCTAATCCAATCAGACATTCTTGCCATTTACCTTCCCACATCACAGTGAACCCCTATACAAATACAGATTGATTTAGTGTGATTAATCACATGCAAAAAGTACCAGCGCTCAGAGTAATAAAATCAGCAAAGCAACTCACAGTCACGGGTGAAAACCTAGCTTTCAGCATACTTGAAGTATTTCCATCGCCTTTCACAGTTTTCCAAAACGAAGACGTCAATCCACTTATATCTTTCACAGCTGAACTTTTAGAAAAATCAAACTGCCGTTGAGATTGTTGCTCAGTATCAAGAAAATCGGATTTGGGATTTCCTTCAGGCAGATTAGTAATTTTCGAACCAGAAGGTTTTTGAAGCCATTCACCACCAAAAGTGATATCTGACTCAAAAGAAAACAAATTGAAATCGAATCTAACCAATTTCAATTCCTGCATCAGATACAATCTATCTCCGGAATAAAATGATGGGAACATACCTAGTTGCCAAAGCCACATTGCGACCCACTTTAGTACCATAACTACTACTGATTTGTCCCATGATTGGATTAAGAGTAGCAGTGATCACAGTAGGTTGTTGAGTCATGGCTACCCCTGGTGGGTCAGGAATAGTACAAAACCTAACCCCAGTAGAGACTGTAAAAGTAATCGAATGTTATCCTTCTTATGAGTCTTCATAAACCGAAAAACAGAAACCAAAAGATAGGGTGTTGATATGTATATATCGATGGATTTGAGACAAGAGATCTTTAATAAAACGATCAATGTTAAACTTACCTCCAGCAGATTTGCCTTTAGGTGAGAAATAAATTTCAGCCCCAGCAGAAAACCGACCTTTAAGAACGTTATCCATCACTTCTTCTTCATCAACCAATCGTTTCCGATCATCTTCCGTACCAAGCGAACTTGCAGAACTTGTTGTGAAACTTCTTTTATTACTACTAATCGGAAAATTATGTAAAACTCTAGCACCAAATAAGCCATCATCAGTAGAATAACTATATTGCTGTGACCATTTTTTGGTATGATGATTAATTCCAACCATCAAATTCCAGAAAGGTGTAACTGAATTTGATGAAATCGAATCTGATGATGATGGTAAATGTGTTGAAAATGGTGTGTTTGTTGGAATTGATACTAATGTTACTAAAGCTTGGAGTGTCGGTGAAAGACGTTTGGTATATAATCCATCTAGTCGATAAGTAGGTAAATGTAATCTACCATACATCAAATAATCCTTTCCTGAAGATCTTTCCAAAGAAAACTAATCAGATTTGGTTTTCGAACTTTTCACAGCTTCTGATATTTTGCAAAAAATTGCTTACCAAGATCGTACTTTGTAGTAGAACCTTTGAAATTACGAAGTAGTTGTGCGTCTTCAAGGTAATACGGTGGAGTAGGTACATTGAAACTTTCAACAAAAGTGCTAAGTGAAGCTATTTTACTAGGAATGACTTTGAAAGATTTTAAACCAGAACAAATATAAGAGATACTACCAGTTAAAGTAGGTGAATGATGAAGATGATCTGGTGTGTTATAAGTGGTGATGACGGAAAGTGGACTAAGAACTGATAATGAAGCTGAGTTGGCGAATTGAGAAACAGGCGATTTTCCTAATGAGAAATGCAATCCTGGAACAAAGTTAAGATCCAGTAAAGCTAAACATTCAATTTCAATCATCAGTATCTCAATCAAGTCAACATCCATAAAGGGTAAACATTATATCACCTCGTGTAGGTTGAGTAAGCTGAGAATATTCGTTGTCCTGTTCCCATCCTGTAGCCGCATAATGTGCCCGTAAGAGTTGAGAGCTGAAGGGATACATTGTCGGTTAGATCGACAGCTTGTGTTCCATGGACGTGAGTCGAGTTAAGATGAGGTGAGTTGAACCCATGGATCAATTCATCGCGATGATCGAGACCTGTCCCTCGAGAGAATGTGTTGGGATATCAACGCCAGGTGCAGGCCAACACACCGCACTTGAAGAAAGTGAGCGCATGCGCACATATGCATGTAACACAGATGGACGCACTTGTAGAATTCAATCGGGCACGCACCTCAATTTACATCCTTGGACTCCCCATTTGGTTTTCTCTTCAGCACGCTATACCAAAGTGATGCATCAAGAGAATTTTTTTGACCATTGAACTGTCAAATTTACCTCAGATCTCCAGAAGCACATGCAAGAATAACCATGTCACAAAACATGTACTACTACCCCCTTTTCACTTATAGTAAATCAAATCAAATAAAATAAAATAAAATAAAAAAGAAGAGAATACTGAAACTAATTCTATATCCATAAAGCTTATAGAATCTCTGTTTGAACTATATAGTGATACTATCAATGACATTGCTTTGATACATGCAGCTTAAAAAACCTATTACTTAATGAGGTTCAAAGTTGATCAAAGAAATGTCTAAAATCTTACTTACTTTGACCTCAGGAGTGCCAGCCCTTTGGAATTTGATTTTGAAAACGAATCAATCATATACAGTCAATCTCAAAAGGCTTGAACAAGGTTTGCCCACAAAAATCAAGTAATTTGGCGCTGATTTCTTTTCAAGGTTTGTGAGATTGACTGTACAAGCATGCAAATGTGTTTCTGAGGGTTATGTATGGAATTGAAAAAAAATCAACAAGCATTCTGATATTGGAACAGTTGTGTTGTCAGCCCTTGAACCCTGTGTAAAAGACCACAAACTGACAAACACACATGAAAATAAATGTAATCCAGATTCCATATGTAACTCTATAAGTAATTGTCTAAAACCATAAATATTACACCTCATGGCTCAGTATCAAGAGTCACTCAACCAAAAAGACTTACAGCTAGGTCATCATGTGTTGGAGATCAAGAAAAAATGAACAAGTTCAAATTTCAGTTTTTAACTGGATTTCAACACACCAAGCACTATATCCTCTGGTTTTCAGTGGTAAGTCTTGAGTTTAATCTGCTTCAACTAGTAAAGCACTTCTTCATTTTTGTCTGAAGTCCAACATATCATGAAATAACTATCACTAAGAGTTAAACAATAAAACTAACCTAACCCAATAAAATAAACAACCTAAGCACAAACCACAAGTTGACACCTAGGTTTTGAGTATAGAAACTCCTCTGCATTCCATCTTGGGAGGAGAACCAACTTCAAATCATTCAACAATATACCTTCACATCATACTTGATTCTTCACCAAGAAGATTGAGTATAGTGATCTTCTTGTTTCCTTGATTTTCATTGTTCCATCTTTTCCAGTTGATTTTAAAACCTCAAGCAGGGTTGGCCAATTAAAAGCTAACAGAACAAATTTGGGATTTGCCAAAAGCACCTCATTAAAGAGTCTAAAGAACCCAGTGGAACCTTTCCACCCACATTTTGAAGTACCACAAGCCTTTTGATTGTAAGATCAACCAAGGCCCCAACTCAGGTCCTCAGAAGGACATCTTCACCATCCCATTGGCATGAACTCCTCTATTTAGAGGTCAACTAGCTGCAGTCATACCTTGGGTGTACCAAGTCAAGACTGTTCTCTTTCTCATTCTAACTTACCTTTTTTTAGTGAAAAGGCAGCCAAAAAGTAGCTGACTCCTCACATATGTTTTTAGAAAAATTCCCAGCTTAAACTTTCCTACTATTACAGATAGATGAGTGAAATGTTGAGAGTATCATACAAACAGGCACAATGCAGTGTCATGGTAGGTTATCTAGGTTCTTGAACACCTCCACAGCCTCACTATCTGACATCACAGCAAAGAATGAAGTTCTAAAGATCCATCCAAATCCAATTCCAAGGCAACAAATAACTCAAGGAATGTTCCCCATCAACGCTTTCATCTTAAAGTAAGATTTCCTTAACTTACCAAAGAATTCCAAACCAAAGAATAAACCTCCTGAAGTCTTAAAAACAACAGTTGGATAGCTCATAATAAGACTGGTGAAATAGAACCAAAAAAAAGAAGATAATTCATTTTGTAAATAAGATCTGATTGGATGATGTTCATAAGCTTCATTCAATTTCTCAAGCTATGTCACCTGTAACCATCCTTTGTACCTTATCTTCAATTCTGTACAGCCGTTTCAACAAAGATTGATCTTTCCTGAAAAACCTTCTCACAGTGCAAACCTGGGTTTTGCCTCTTGCTCAGCCTTGTCTCTCTGCTCATGTGGTGAATACAGAAGAACCAAAACCTGTAAGGGAGATTTCTGCCGGGTTTTGGCTTGCTGCAGCAACACCTTTCTTTAGAAAAAGTGGTCAATCTTTCTCAAAACAGCTGTAATATACAACATAGCACTGGCACACCTCCCTTCCTTTGTTCACTTTTCACACTCCATTCTCATCTGATCCTTTACAATTATATGCATACATCTCATTCACAATTCCATTCAGTACATACACCATAAATAATTCATCAACTCTTCTTCTTTTCAACTCATCAAGATCTTTTCTTACTTTTTGCACACACACACACATATATATATATATATGTATTCCATTTTCTATATTCCATTTTTCATCTTCACATTTAACACATTTTCTTTTCCAAATCATTAATTCAATCAATCCAATCCAATCATCATCTATGTAGTCTACCACAAAGAAAACCAACCTCCCAAAAACTCCTTTCTTCTTTCTCTTTTGCTTGTTTTTCAAAATCAACACTTCTCATACAAAAAACCAAATCTCTTTCCATCCATACATACATACCCCCCCAAAAAAACCAACCCACCAACCAGATGAAAAAAAGGTAATCAGAACTTCATGATCTTGTAAAAAAAAAGAAAAAATATTTAATTAAAAATCCCCACCCCCCCACCAAAACACACACACTAAAATATCCCATCAATTCTTTTATATATACCAAAAGAAAAATATCTTGTAAATATGAAAAATCAATCTTCAATCCCTTTAAACTATATTTTTCATCATTTTGTTCAATCTTCATCATTTT
>KZ124309.1:13162-33237 GCA_002157025.1 Melampsora abietis-canadensis | reverse complement strand
GGCTTCAGTTCCTCCTGCAACAGTTTTAGTCTCCCCTCAAACTGTTCCCCATAGCATTCCACCCTTGGTTCAAGAGATTGACAGAGAGAGTAAAGCACCCAGTACTGTACTGATGGACATTGGTTGGTCCGGATCATCCTTTCTACGTGTGCTGTGGGTTACTGAGATGTAGTGACTGTTCTTAGATGAAGTAGGTATGGTGCCAGCGAATTATGATCCCGGTCCGTTTGTTTCCAAAGTGGATGGCAGTGTTGGAATTCCAAGTAATCTTGGCTTCAATCCATCATTTCCAGTGTATCTCTTTATACTTAAGCTGATGCTTTTTTTGGGAATGTGCAGATGATGCAGTTGTTGAGCCAGACTGCAACTGTAAGTATAAGAAAATGATGGTGGTTGTGGTGACTATGTATCACAAAATGATGCAAGAGTATATGGGTGAGCTCTCTTCATCATGTGGAATGGGTTCTTTTGAAGGTGTGATATCTGACAACATGTATCTCTGTTTCAGATCCAGCAAAGGAGGGGCAAGAATCTGAATGCCTTGCTTTGCAAGTAGTGCATCAAATGTTTGAACAAATCGGAAAACTTTCCTCTGRAAACACGCATGTTGCACCTTGTCGCTTCATGTAGCCTCAAAAGACATTTTCTTCATGAAAGATTTTTTTATTTTCATGTGAGCTGCTAATATCCATGTTCATGGCTTGCAAATTAAACCATCTTTGAAATGAAGCCGTCATCTTGTTCTGTGTAATATGATATGTGTGTGCAGGGAGAAATGGACCCTCTTTGTCATTTGACTTGATGTTCCAATGTTAGCTGTGACTGTCAAAGCTTTGCCTCACATTTTGAAGGGGATTGGGCAATCAAGTAGAAATTTTCAAAGATTGCACGGTCAATTTACCCCTATAGGAAGGCATAACTGGTTGAGTGGTACAAAGGGTGACTCGCCGGAAAGCCTGTCATTCTGCATTTGTTATCTTTTAATTGGGGGGAGGGGACTTTAGAAAAACCAAACCTGAAATGTAAAATCTCCAAAGAAAACGCTTATGCTGAGGAGAAGTAATATATAAATTGCTTGAAAGTGATTGTGGGCAGCCAGATTCACATTGGTTCTGGAAACGTTGGAGTATGAATGATCACTGGGAAGTAGTGTCAGGAATCCAGCGAAGCTTACCACCATATAGGCTAAGTAATTTGGAACACCTTCAAGATCATAAGGTCTTAAATATGTCAATAAGTTCAAAAGGCAAGTTGAAAGAGGGTGAAGCAAATAACAAACCCTAACATATGCCCGTATTCAATCCTCATCCGTCTTACAAGATAGTAAGAAGCGTGCAAAAGTCACGAAATGTACGAACCACAGAAACTTCACCGTCTGAAGAGCCTCCGTGAGTACTGGCATTGGTCATTCCATGGTCACCCACAACAACCAGTACCGTCCTTTGCCCTGTGGTGGCAAAGTTGTTTGAGATTTTCAAAAAATGTCCTACGTGATCGAGGCCAAGGTAATGAAGAATCAACACATCACAATCCACCTTGGAATTGTCTGATAGTACTTCATCAAGATGTCTAGTGATGTTATTGTCAACGATTTTGGTATCCTATTTCAATGTTGAGTCAGTTTCATTCTTTAGAGTACAAAAGTTGATCATACTGGAGCTGACTGTAACATAAAAACTTGATACACCATCATGATCTTCAAACCAATCTGGGGGAGGCAAGCGAAGCCGCGTGTCATCTCCATAGAAAAATGCTCTTCTTTTGGCGCGCTTTCGGTTTTGAGTGTTTTCTGAACCAGATTTCAGTCCAAAGATTACTTGACGGAACCAAGTATCAGTATGTGCTAGTAAAGCTCCTCCATTGGATAAATCATCGATGTTCCAAACCGCATCAATAAACTGTGGATTGACTCCTAGACTATGAAACACATTAGCTGTAGACCATGTTTGCCGAGCCTGTTCAGAGGCATAGCTAACCCGAGGTCATGGCTTTTAACCTTGGCAGAGTGACCGTTGGCGACTGGGCATTCACAGTAAATGGAATCGCCTTCCCTTCTTGTACCAGTCTTTTGTGAAAAAAACAAGAGTTTTGTAAGGACTTCGATGTGCTTCAAGACACTTCAATCACAATGAAAACAGGAAGGTCTGACTTGCTTTTGAGTGAAATTCATCTTGCATTCATCGCTGAACATGAAATCAGTGTTGAGATCAATAGGACGATATGAACCACATCATCCGGTTTGGTATGTAGATAGCTCTGAATGCCCACGTTTGCAGAGCATCAATCAGTACAAATACCAACAGATCAAACCCCGGGCTGGTGTGCGTACCATCCTTCTTATGCAAGGGAATGCCATAGCCTTCGGCAGGTTCGTTGAGAGGAAAAAACCCCTGGCAAAAAGAAGCGCACCCAGAACCTGAGCGATGAGTGCTAGCACATAGATGGAGTTGCCAGGAAGTGTTTGAACATGCGAAATAGTCATTGGCCTTGGTGTTGGCATAAATGTTTCACCTAAGCATGCTGTGATCAATGAGCCAAAGAAAATACCCCCGAAACAGTTCAGGGACACAAGTCAACTCGGGCACGTGAGCATACGCAATGTATGGTAAATACTCAAAGCGTAGATTTCACGGAGACATGCCTTGTGCGTCAACTGAGCAGGTCGCTCATAGTGCGTCGGGATCACAACAATACATGGTGCAAGGACATCAAAATGCACCGACAACATGAGACAAACAATCGAGGTGGATCTACTTTTTTGTGAGGAATTTTTCATTAACTACATTTATCTCAACAGACTACAACTAGATCCAAACCGTGAAGTCTTAAAAAAGACCAAAAATTGAGATAAATCAGTTGCAAGGCACCAGAAAATGGGGATAGACGACTTCAACTCCCATCGAATGTTGGACTCTTAATGGTAAGAAGGCAAAAGGAAAACTAGAGCTTGTTGTAGTAGATGTCGAGAGGAAGAATCTCGAGCTTGAGACCCTCATGTTTCCTGATGTCTTGTACAATGGTTTTGAGCTTGCTACCTTTCTCGAGAGGAGTTCCGGGCATGGTTTGCCAATGATTAAACACCTGATGGGACATTTTGAATATATTAGCCTTCAATTACAGTGAGGCGAGGCATACATACCAATTGAGGGAAAGCTTGTCCGGAGGTAGCTTGAAGGCGCTCAGAGTTGAAACCAAATGATTTGGAGACAGGTAGGTAAGCCTATTGAGGTGCGATCAATCAGTAAATGAACAACCCGGTGTGAGGAATCGATGGTTTCAAACCTTGGCGGTGTACATGGGTGTACCGATTCTCTGTTGGGTAACATTGAGACTACACAAATCAAAAATGTCAAGATAATGAGGCCAAAGACGATAGGTTTGAGCAGCTTACACATTGTATCAGGTTCCTCGCATGGACTCCTCAGCGCAAGGTCCTTCTCTCGCAGCCCACTGGAATGTAGCCACACAAGAATCCTTGATTTCACTGAGGTATTACACTCCCTTGGTGGTATTGAACAAAAAGTTGGGTCTGGAACCGTCAGGAGCAAAGGCCCAGATCTTACGGGCATCAGTGACATATATCCCATCCGAACTCATCAGCCAAAAGCCTGGCTCAGAGCTTGAAATCGTCACGAGGAGCAACTTTGCCCTCTTCAAACAGCACGACAAAGCTCTTCCGTGATTGGTTCAGCCTTGACATACAGTTGGTTGTGCTTGTTTTGGGGATTAGAAAAGGCAACCATTGATGATTCGGCTTGAACTGTCTCATGGTATCCAACGACAAGGTCGGAAATCTTGAAAGGAACTTGGGCGTGGTCGTCTTGCAAATCCTTCGAACAAATTTTGAAATGCTGTCGCTATGGCTATTACCAAGAGCAAGAAATATCAAGCTAGTGAGCTCATGAAACCTGAACAGCTACAAGAGAAGTTCCAACTTCAGCTCAAGTATGTGGAGCAAGTGATAGGTAAGACTTTTCCTTTGGTTTCTTGAAGATAATCCCAAAGTGTTGATGTAGTTTATGACATATGAAATTACAGTGAAGTTCTTTTTTCTTTGGGTCTATGGTTGTACAAATTTTTGTCAGGGGTACTTTTGAGTCACTCTTGGGCTGATAGGCATTAACGTAGATAAATGATGACTGAATACTGAAATGATAAAACACGGATGATAATCAACGCGACAAACCTGGACAGACAGGTTTGAGTGAGTCTATGTTGTCTCAAAGATGTTAAGAAGAAAGGAGGAAACTCGGCACCCTACTTGTGAGTAAGCAGGAAATCGATAACCTTGAGAATTTTCTTCGATGTCATCTTGCCAGCACTTTGGAGCTTGTTTCAGGCCGTAGAGGGATTTCAAGAGTTTTCACACCTTATGCTCTTCAGAGACACCTGTCCAGTTGATGTTGAACCTAGCTCACCAATACGATGCCAATGCGGAAGTGTCAGACAACGGTGGTGGATCCCCTGAAGTTTCAAAGATTTTCAGAGATCTCTTGGAGAATAAATCAGCCTTAGATATCACAGTTGAACTGGATGCGCACCCACAACCAGAAGCAACTCTTCATCAATCAACGTTCAGAAATCATGAGACGGACACAGATCTTTTAAAGCATGGAGCTACTTCACAAAGTACGACTTGATCAATCCGTACGGCTCAAGATAACTGGACCTCTCATCCTCACCGCAAGACGTTCACCACCACACATGAAGTCAGCATCTTTCCCCAAGAAAGGAATTTTTCTGTTGTGCAAATGGCGCCAGTCAGAACGCCTGAGGTTGATCAAATTTTCTAGAAAAGATTAGCATTTTTTTCAGACACCTGAAGTTCAAAAGCCTTATGGTATAATGAAAATTCACACTCAAGTGGAAATCATGGACAATGATTGTCTGATTTAGCTCTTGTCCTTTGATTGTTGCAGTCATGAACAACCCTACATAATGCATTGAAAGTATCTAAACAGAATTCAAATTCTTCTTGAGCTTTTGCATTTCTTATTCAAGAACTATAAAAAAACTTGTAATCAACCAATGACAAGCAAAAAGGACCCCCTCCCATTAAAAATCTGATGAATCCATAAAGATGTGTATTGTCTTTTTGCAGTCAATACAAAACCCACAACTCTTTCAAGTCTGTCCTCTCTTGTCAAATCCATATCCTTTAATAGATCAGATGAAGGATCAAGAAGAATCCTACTATTTGCTTTATGATATGTTACCAGGTATGGAACAGAGGAAATCCAATTCACATATGGAACAGATGAAATCCAATTCACATATTTTTATCAGGCTGAATTACAATCATGAATAGTTGTTATATCATCAAATCTATGTGTATTGGTATCTTGCATGTCCTGGAAGTTCAGTTAGTACAGCAGTTGAGTCTTGAATGTTGAAAGAACCCCCAGGTGCTATATAGAGAGAGCAATGACTAAGTATTTCGGAGCATTTGATAATGTGTGAGATTATTGAAGGCCCGGTGAAGTCTTCACGGTTGCTGGATTGATGCATGTATAATAACTTGGTTTTCACATCTGGCCATTCTGCGTAGGGATCATGAGTTTTATCTGATGCTGTCAGCTCACGAAATGGTTGAACTTCGAGCCATATTGCTGGTACCTGACGAGACTGTTTTTTGTATGCCATGGCAAATACGTGACGGATAGAGCCATAATATTCACCGGAGGTGTTGTTGGCCTGTGAGACACAATACTTTATAGTACTATTACCTACACTATGGGTGCTGATTGAATATCCTCTTCCTTGATATCTGAAAGAATCCATAGGCAAAACCCAAGGTGATATGACCACTTCTTCAGATGTTGGGATATGGTGGCCAGAATTAGGATCATGAACAAAAACCTTTTCAACCGCTTGTAGTCTTGATACAACTTTTTCATAGATTTTCTGACCTAGGCGTGCAAGTTTCTTGCTGTCAGTTGGTGGCCAGGTAAAGTTGTCGGAACAATCTTGATTGGACCCCTCAGTGTTTGAAGACCCCAAAAACTCCTTCAAAATAGACGATTTCAGAGGTTCAGGTAGCTTATTGCAAAAGTTAGGGAGCTGACTTTTAAGATTGGCTGCGGTTACAAAGCGCCTTAGAAGAGTGAGATCCAATGCACCTACATAAAAGATGCCACTCTGTTTCAGTAATATTATTGTGGTATTTTGAGATTTTGAGATTGCTCACGTATTTGATGGTTATTGGGTATCATACGAAGCATCCCATTCATGCGTTCATGCACCCACATTGTCCAGACTGAAGCAGGGCCAAAGCGGGCCATTGCCTCAGGAATATGTGTAGCCATGTGATGATTGGGTCTCAACCTCAATTGTGGAAAAAGTTTTCCCAGATTTTGCCGGTAAGACTGAAGATGCATCTTTAAGGAGTTCACATGTTTTTGATTGATGGCTGGCTGTCGCACAAGATTTGCAACACTGACAAGGTGGAAAAAATTGTGCAAGAGGCAAGTCTTGGTATACGTGATTTCTTGAGTATAGATATCTCCAAGAATTGGGATTAATATGACAGTGAACAAATTGGCCCATTCATCAGCCTTCAATTTTCCTCCACAAGCTTGCCCCACTGTCCTTGGTACACGACCAACCCACGTGGGAAGATTGATTTCATCAATCACCTTGGATAATAGCTTGAAGGTATGTTTATTAGAGAAAAGAGCAGGTAAATCTTCCAATTCATCCACCTCATCATCACACTGGATTCCAGTTGCACAGTAGTCCAAGTCGTCTTCTTCGTCGGTTGAATATTCTTCATCATTATTGGAATCATAATCCCCAGATTTTCCTGTGTTTCCAGAGGCAAGGCTGTTGTGATGTTTGTTGTAATCTTTGAGCTCCAACTCAACATCTGGTTTAATCATCAGTTCTTCTAGCTCTGCATCCAACTCTGCTTGTATTTCATTTTCATCTAATTCATCATCATGCTCATCCTCGGTTTTGTTTTCGCCTTCTGATTCTGAATCATCATTATAATTTTCAGTCTTTGCTTTCTTCTCGATTTTAAGCCCCATCAAGGTCTGCCCGTGATACTTGAGGATTCCAAGAAAGACATTGTGCATTGGCTCTACAACCACATGGCTAACTGGAAGCAAATATGGAAGTTCCATCAATGGTGAGTAGCGAACTCCATTCTTTTCAAACAAAGTGTCGCGATCCGCTATAGTCTGTGCTTGGTACCATTCAAATGCAGCTGCTCTGATACCAGCATTGGTCTTGCGTGAGATGCTTGACAAGTCCACTGTCTTGATGCCCTCTTTAGTAACATAACATATAGAACATGGATTATTATTTGTACTGTGCGAAGCTAGTCCCATCACTTTTCTAACTCCCACCAGATCACATATGACCTGAATAACCATGCCTTTGATTACACGTCCCTCTGTGGGGGCACGTGCTGTGCTGGAGAAATGGACACCATACCAAAGTTGAAGGAGATCTTTCACCAGTGGATCTAAAACATGACGCACATGAACTACATCTGGCTCTTTAGGACCAGGAATAATACCAGCTATGTAGATGTTTTCCTCGCGGTAGCGGTGAGAGAGTGGCAGGTTGAGACACACAAGTACTATTGCACCCAAAGAAGCCGATTTTCCAGCGGCTTTATTACCCCAAGGATTAAACCAATCCACTCCCAATGCAAATGCTAAGTTTCCGCTGATAGAAGTAAATGGAGTTCCATCAGAGTTCTTCTCTTTTGTCCACATCGGTGAGTCCCATACATCATACATAAGGCCGTCCTCACGAGGTCTAGTGTTCATTGAGGCGTCAAGAAGATCTTCCATACCAGACCGACTGAGAAATTGAGCCAGCCATTCATGGAGTGGGTAGGTAGTATAAAGCCGGCATGGTACTGGTTCAAGGTGACTAAACCCTTTTCGGGCCATGAAAATGGGCTCGTTGCATATGTGACTTCGAGGCGTCTCCTTATGTGAACACTTGATTGGTGCACTACAACTTGGATACATTTTAAAACATTTAGGACAGCAGATACTTCTAGATAGCTTAGGTTCAATGTTCAGATTACGTAGTATGGAGCGTAGATCAGTTGGTATTCTTCTCAAGGAATCGTCCGGCCCCCGTTTAAGGTGTGCAATTGCACTCGCAACTTTCAAAGTCGAGTTCGCTGTCTTCATGCTGACACGGTGTAAGAGATGTTGACAGGTTGCCAAGAGAACAGGTCCAAGGATATCAAAAGGTTCATCCAGAAGTCGTAAACCACACCCTTGATATGAATCTGGGTCCATGGTAACATCAAAATTGAATCAATCATTAGTATACTACCATACTGCTAGGTAAAGAATAATGAATGGCAAACCTGAGAGGAAGCGCTGGGGCACAGGAGGTGGCATAGGATTATTGTTGACCAATTCAGCAAAAGGAAACTCAAAGTAAGTATCTGCAGTTCCCTCTGTGTTGAGTTGGACTTGCTTGACATCAGATATCTTAGGCTTCCAGACTGACAAGCATTGAGTCAGACAGATCACTGATGGTATAATATGAAAAACAAAGGCTGACCATTCTGAGCACCAATAGTTCTGTCCCGGCTGGTGTTTCCGCAGGCCTGGCTTTGACCAGGATTGAGTTTGGTATTGTAGACCTCTTTGATCACTGAATTGTAAGGCTGTACAGCTGTTGAGCAGGACTCTATAGGTTGAGATCCAAGGGACTGGATTTGGCGTTGAAGATTCCCCTGGTGCTTTCGGTAATTGAGGGGATTCCATAGAACCCCCTTCAATCCAGTCTTTGTGTCTGTGTATGAGCCATAATTCTTGCATTCGTCGCATTGGCAGAAGATACTGGGAATGCTGATGGGTCTTTTCAGAGGCATTGATCAAAAGCTGTTGATGTTGAAAGATGATTTAATTCACCAACTTCTGAGAGAGTTTGGTTTAAGAAAAAGAGCAAGTTCAGTACGTAAAAACCACCTCAGTAAGTAAATGTGAAATCTCATAGGGGTTAAGTAGTAGATCGTAGACAAGTTACAAGATGATGTTTCTATGTGTAAATTAAGCTTACGTGTAAACAAAAGGAACATCATTTCCTTTGTCACCTTCTCTAAGAAAGACTGTCATTCTATGACCATAAGTTAAATATCTTCACAGAATTAAACAAACATCTACACATCTGTACAGCCATGCAGCGGCCAGCCTTAGTTATTAAGCAGCTGTATGTAGTTTACACCTAAAAAATATCCTTTAATCAAATCTCCCCAACAGACTTCAGATTTCTCCTCATCCTTCTTGGATTGTCTGCCATCAAAATCCGACCCTTCAAGCAGTCCTCCCACCATGCCAGCCAAGAAACAACCTGCATTCAGGCGGGTGACCAGAGGGAACTCGATTGCACCTAGTTTACCTACACCCGAGGAAACTCAGTCAACCAGTCTCATTCAAAGGAATTTAGAGCTAGTCAGTCAGGAGCTTGTGAGTCATCTCACTATGTTGCAATGAAGGCAAAGGTGGTGGAATAATGAGTTGAAGGAGGTTCTTTTAGCTACAAGACCATCTTGATCTTGAAGTAAGTCATTTTCCAATGGTTCATGTTTACTTGGTAAGTTGTATGGCTGATGATCCTATTCAATCATGAAAGAGACGATGTGCCCTCTCTTTCTTGCAAATAGAAACATGGCTCTCCCAAGAGCAGGCCACAGTGGATATCCTTCAAGGCACTCTGGAATCACTTGGAGTGAGTTTTATCCCCTGTGGACGTGAGCTTACTCTCACCAAGACTTACAATACCACTTTGCACTGCTAGCTGGCTTCCGATTGTACCATAAAAAAGGCAACGGTTACTCAAAGCGGTGAAGGTAGCATGCAATCACAACCTTCAGCTCATGCTTGGTCTCAGTCAGTCATACGTGCTGACATGGCAAAGACAATTGAGATGATTCAAAGCAAGGTCAGGTTTGGTACAATGGCATTTGCGACACTTGATTAAACTTGATTATTTTGTAGATGCATGAATTACATGAATCTGCTCAATCGGCGGTCTGCATACAACTGAAGCTTGAATTCCCAAAGATAGTACGGGCAGTCATCCAGGATCTGAAGGAGAATGGCGAATTGGAGAATGTGCTTCAAAAATTCGCAAATGAAATCAGTGAAAACATGAGACTTACTTGCTTGAAGGTTTGTAAACCCAGCTTGTCTCAGATCTACAGGTACTAATTTGATGCGTCTGAGCCCATCCATATTGTTTTAGATTGAGAAAACCAGTGAAGAATATACCCACATTAACACCAAAAAGTACCACGAACACTGCACCAAAGACCTTGCAGCTCAGATGGTCAAAATCCGTACTGCAGTAACTGAAAATCATCAACTGGAAAAAAAGTGGCATGATGAGGTATTTCCATCATGTCTTACCTCACCTGATTGTCTATTCAATGCGTACTAAGCATCATTATTTTATTCTCAACTAAGTTGGCGCAGGAAATCAAACTCTGGTTTGAAAGCTATTGCAATTCTGAATTTAGAACACTGAAGAGTCATTTCAATGAAAACTATCTGAAAGTAAGTTTTATCCATGATAGAAAAACGCTTTGATCAATCAATCCTAATTCATCTCATTTATAATGAAACCTTACCTTAACCAGTTACAGGCACAAGTAGATAAAGTCCAAAAAAAAGTTGATCAGCATCAAGTCAATGTAGAATCCACCGCAGAGAATAATAGTAAACGGTTGGAAGAAGAAGTGAGGCTGAGTTGTCTGTCACAATACCAACAAGCTGTAGACAGACTAGGGCAAAATGTAATGTGATTTTCCTTCATTGTTGGCCCTGCCAAAGATCCACCATATTCATTATTTGTCCTTCAGCTGAAATCAATACAGCAAGATCTGTTATCAACTGCAGAGATGGTGGAGAAAAATGAGAGTGAAATTCAAAAGGTGGATATTTTTGCTTTGGAACAAAAGTTCTTTTTGAACACTTCTCACTTACACCAATTTTTGAATGCTAGGCAAACATGCAACTACAGAAGATACATGAATCAATCTCCTCATCTGACACCAAAAACCAACACGAGTTAAGTGAAGTCCAAATGGAAACACTGCGTAATGTATGTTGGGCCAGTTGCTATCAAATTGTTACCATGTCACAACCAGCTGTATGTACTCATTTTTAATTTTTGTTATGTGTGACGTAGTACATCAGACGTGAGGTAAATGCAATCGGCAAGTCACATCAATGGCCTTCGGCTGGCGGTCAAAACTCTGAAGGCTCAAACCCTTCTCACAATGTTGACCAAACTGCCATTGTGGCGGAGAAACTTTCCAACATTCTTGCTACTTGCAACAACCTTGCACAAAACTGAGGTATTGCTGTAATTATGGATGAGAATTGTCATGGTTTTGTAATAGATGGTACCATTGAATGGATATTGAAACAATCATGGATCACTTGCATGGAGTTAGCTTTACATTTCAGGATTTCCTGGGGGCCTGTATGACTCAACCACGATTTTTTTATGTTGGCCAATGGATGCAGTTCCCGATGGATAACCACCAAGTCCAATTTATTATGTTGATACTTCAACTCGAACTTGCACAAAGATTCATTGAGTGAATCTCCTGCTGATCCATGCGTTGAGAGATTTCAGATTTACAATATGAAAGAGGAAGAGTATTGGAAACATTTGATGAAATGGAAAGAGCTGCGATTGCAAGATGGGGAGGGACCAAACAGAGCTAAGAAACAGCTGATTTGGAAACAATAGGCAAGTTACACTGTCTACATGGACTTATCATTGAAATTTGAAAAACCAGATTTCTAGCCCAAATACGACTCAACTTCCCTTTGACTTCGAACTACAACATCAGAAGGTGTGGCCTGCTCTGAATCATTTTGATGCAGGCCCCCTTCCAGAAACTACCTTCACCTCTATCACTTAGAAATCGAATTGGAAATCAACTTTCGAAATCAAATTCACTTCAAAATCCAACTTGAAATCAACAAGTTCTTGATTACCTTCGAAATCAATTTGTACATAACTACAACTCAACTTCCCTTCGACTTCGACTTTGAACTACAACATCAGAAGGTGTGGCCTGCTCTGAATCATTTTGAGGCAGGCCCCCTTCCAGAAACGACCTTCACCTCTATCACTTTGAAATCAAATTGGAAATCAACTTTCGAAATCAAAGTCATCTCTTTCAGAAAACCTGATTTTGACCTCGAATACATCACAAATTTTTAATTACCTCTGACCTGGAACTCTAAATGGTATTACTTCTGTAAGCATCATTTTTTTGGATGTCACCTTACTGTGCAGACCGTCCTTACTAACCTTGTTGCTTGTTTGCTAGCTTCACCACTTTATCTTGTCAACAGTTGCACACTTCTTCGTTTTCCTGTTGCTGCTGTACGCGATTGTTTCAATCAGATATAGAGAAAACTTTATCTAGAGCTACCGTCAACCACTTCACACATCATGAATCTCATCATTTCAACTGTCAATCTTCCAGAAATGTCGGCTACCAACACTTCAGGTGGATCTGCAGCTTCTGGTTCATTATCTCAATGTCAACAAAAACCAACTGCTGTCACTACTGGTGTTGTTCTCATTCGATTAGGTAATCACATTTCTCAAAATAACTTCATCACTAAAATCAATAAATACTAACTAACTTGAATTTTCAATGATTAGTTTTAATGTTAGCATGTTCACTTGGAACACTTTTAGCATTTTCAATCTTACAACCTAAAGAAAAAATTGTTTATATGCCAAAATATAAATATTAATAAGACTCTAAGAGATCTTCTGAATTAGATGATGGATTGTTATCGTGGTTATCACCTTTAATCAAAACAAAAAAAGATCAACTGATATCAAAGATTGGTTTAGATGCTATAATCTTCTTGGGATTCTTAAGTATGAGCAGACATAAACTCACATCTTCAAACAGTGTTACCACCATGCCCTTGAGATCTGTTCCTTCGAGTTTACACAGAGCGTTATCAGCGTCATCTTGCGATGAGTATTTGATTAAGCTACAACAGTGCGGGAGGAGAGCATCTGGAGGTTCAAAACAGTGAATAAATTGGTATGACATTGAGAAAAAAACTCACCCTTTGCCAGGCATGTTGCGGTCAACATCAGCATGTATGACATTGCCAGCTTGTCTGGCAAAGTCTTTTAGATCCTGTGTTGTTTCAGGAAATACAGAAGAGAGGGTAGGCCAGGTTACTTTCTCCGAGGAGACCAAGGTAGCAACAGAAAAAGAAGGGACGCGGAGAGTGGACTGATGGTGGTAAATCGCAGTTGTAGACCATCGTAAACGATCCACATCGCAGTTCAGAAATACTGAGGCTGAACCAAAAGAGCTTACACATATGCTGGGGCTGGTCCGCACACGTCCAGGTGAGAAATCCACCTCGTTGGCGATTTTAGATCTCACCACTTAGGTGTTCCAACAGGCTTCAGTATATATCATGGTCCTATTCTCAGGCTAACATTTGAGCGCGGGCATCCTTGGGGGTTAAACCAATGGGCAAAAGGATGTCTCTAGCGGATATAAGCCAAAATCAAGCTAGTAACCAAGTCACTAAGAGTTTGGAACATCCCTTTGAGAGAGACCACAAGATAGACTTGCCCCAAGCGCATGAGAAGGGTAGAAAGGCAAAGCATCCAAAAGGCCCAGACAAAAGAAGTTAGAAAAACAATAAGACAGTCCATGAGCCAAATTGCCGGGTGATTCAGGTTAGATTCCGGTCGGAGAGCAGGTGTCGTACCTGCCAACTGGTCTCATGTGAAATTCCTTTGACAATTAATCGGAACCCGCTTCAACGGGGTTCACCACCACCACCACCACCGCGAGGTGCTTTGGTTAACTCGACAATAAGTCTGATCAAAAAGAACGACAATTTAAAACCAAATGACAGGTCTTTGGGAAAACAAAAAAAGTGAGCTTACCTATCACCCATAGACTCTTGTCTGTTCAAGTTGTGGACTGCATCTTCAGCGTCATGGACCTGATCATACTTTAAAAATCGAAAACCAGNCCAGCCATGATTCCGACATCAAGGAAAGTTCCATGACGGCCAAAGTACTTCTTGATATCGGTTCAGTATACGACCTGAGATAGCATCCGATCAGCGAGGTGAGGAGCCAGCAAGGAAGAATTTGAGGAACTGACTTTGTGTATGATATGCTAGTTGCAGAAGGTAATACAGAGATTATACAAATAAAATTGAACTTCATCAGCAAGACATTGAAAGTGATAAGAAGATCGAGATGAACTGAAGTAAGATCAAAGTGCTTACATGCTTGCGTAGTTTTCCAACCAAATGTCATGGGGCAAATTCAGTTCACATGAGGAAGCACCTTGTTTGGTGGACAGGTAGCGTTAAGTTTCACGAGAACTTGGTATTGGGTCTAATCAAACAGCATGGTTTAGATGCTTGAATGTAAAAGAACAGACAAAGTCAGGCATGAGATCTATACAATGTCATTAAGATTGTTCAATGAATATACTTACCAACAGAGCCGGGTAATTAAGGAGTCGTGAAGTATTTGAGGTTGAAATCAGGTTTGTTGAAAGAAATGACTTTGATTTTGATTTTGAATTTGAATTTGAATTTGAAGTGAAAGACAAAATCCTGAAGGTGGTTTCTGGAAGGGGGCCTGCCTCAGAATGATCTAGAGCAGGCCACACCTTCCAATGTTGGAGTTTGAGGTCGAGAGAAAGTTGATTTTGAGTTCGATTTCGAAGTGAAAGACAAAAGCTTGAAGGTGGTTTCTGGAAGGGGGCCTGCCTCAAAATGATCTGGAGCAGGCCACACCTTCTGATGTCGTAGTTTGAGGTTGAAGGAAGTTGAGTAGAGTTGAGTCGCATTTGTGGTCGAAATCTAGTTTTCCCAAATTTGATTGTTGAAAGGTGAAAGCAAATTTCGAAAGACTCACAACCACTGGCTGGCCCTCTGACCCAAAGTATACTACATATGTATTACATATCACTCAAGTCCGGTAAGGTTTCTTTGAGTTAAGCACTTAATTCTGACAGGCATCAAGGAAATTATCATGGCCTGCAGGAGCTTAGCAAATCACTCTGTGCTACAGGTTATTTAAGTCCAAATACCTTTCATTGATTCAATATTGTAGTCCGAGTTATCATTGAAATTTTTTCACGGGATCAACATTCAAGATAGTACATATACAATTGACATTGACCACACCCAACATAGGCCTGCGCATGCCTTTCTTCAGATGTATGGAGACCCCCTGCTAACTATAATTTTGGTGAGGCCATCTGGGAAAGGACTAATCCAGTTAAAGCTGCCAAGACTAGCACCATCATTGTAAGTACAATCCACATGTAAAGCTGGGCTTGCTCATACCTGACTGCAAAGTAATTCAAAGACCACATCAGACCTTTGATATAATCTTACGAAAAGCTCTTGGGTATTTACCTAGTGCTTGCTTCAAATCCAAGAGGTTTTCTTTGGATTGCCCACGAAACTGTTCAAGTTGGTTCCGTTCACTAGCATGATGATTTTCGAGTCTTTCCATTCCGTTAGCAACTGCTTGAATGTTGCTGTGATTCCTTTTCAACTTGGCCTTGAGTTCAACCTGTTGAATCTGGATACCGTTCAAGCGTTCAAAAAGGTCTTCCCAATTATCTGAAATACATTCAAGATTAAGTCAGTCATTTACATATAGTCACACCTCAATCCCCCAGGCAAAAAGAGCTCTCCCAACCTTGGTTTTCCTGTGACTCATCCTGCATTGAGGCATTGAGTATCTCTCGAGATTCCCTAACGGCTTGCCGGGTGTGTACTATAAAAGCAAAGATGTGGTTGTAAAATCGACTCAGAATGAGCATAAAGTGTGAGTCAGATCTAGTTGAAAGTGTGAGATTGGTGACCTTTGACATCTTGCAATTCATTTACAACACGGACGCCAACCTGTTCTATATGATTCATGATTTCCTGAACTTCAGACATTTTGATATGAGCTGGGTTGGGGGGTTTGGATGACCATCGTGATGTTCAACAAGTGAATTTACTTATAATGGTCAAAAAACTGTTTCAGAAGGGATGTGGGTAACAATGGGGGCATATCCACTCCAGTATCCAACATTACAAATTAACTTACAAGCTAACTTCCTCCCTTGTTGTTCAGAATTACAAAAAAATGTGTGGATCAGAAAGCTTGATCAGCACTAGAGGTTTTTGAAAATCCGCCTTGTTTGTTAGTTTGGAAATTGTACTTCCAGATATCAACTGCAAATTGTGAGGACAACTTGTAGGCCTTGTGGATGGCTGTCTTCTTGGATTGTATTGAAAATCCTCTCTTATGATTAATTTGCGAGTAGCTGTCTAGTTTTATTGAATTGAAGACATCACAGATGTTCTCGACATTGAGATCATTGGATCCTCTCAAGTTTGTTCACACTTCACTCTTTTTGCTTGTTTGTTTCTTCACCAACCTTCTCCTCAGTCGAAAGCCTGAAATCACTGTTTTTTCCATGTTTTGTTACTACGCCAAGCTTTGCCTCAGTCAAAATCCTCAGCTATCTCAACAAAGCTCAGGCAATGAGCAATGCCCTCAGCGGGCCGGTGCTGAGGTCATGCACAAGCGTCACACTGACATACCCGCGCGCATGCGCTTACTGTTGGATCCCTTGCACCTGAGTTTTCTCACGCAGCTCGCAAGAGGCCATAAAAAAATGAATAATCAAACTTACACCGTGAAGCCTTCAGATATGTTCATTTAGGATTATCTACTTCGATCTTGAATCAAAAACAACTTTGAATCTATCAATGAACAACGATGATCAACATCCATCTTCAACAGACTTGATCGAATCAAATCATACAATAGTTTCTTGAATCATTGAATCTATTCAAGACCAATGATACTTCATTCAATCAAATTCATTCTTCATCAAAAGTACTTATGTCTTCATCCCCATCACCACCAGAAGAAGCAGCTGAATCTGATGAAAGCTTGACAGAGGAAGAAGAGAAGTAGATACACTCCTGCTTTGGGTTGACCGAGCTTTTGACACCTTCCTATGGCTTTTGCACCGTTTGTATTTGCTTGTGAGTGGTTTCTTAAGCCTCGAACTGAAGCTGAAGCTTATCCAGTGAAAAGTGATCCAAATTCAGTAAAAATTGATGCAAACAATGATTATTCTTCTTGATTCAGAGATGTAGCAATTCATGCACAATACATCCCCAAAGTCTCATTCAACATAGAGCTTAAACAATTGATGAATGTTGCACCGTCACTGCTCGTACTCATCCACTTCACTCTTCATTACCCTAAGCACCTCTTCACTTGCCAAACCCTTTTCTCTCTATCAGCTACTGGTGGATCTTACATGGTTTTTGTGAAAAACAAATATTCTTATAGCTCTTGGTACACTTTGGATTTATTCTGTAGTACGGATGGATTTGATCAATGCGGTGATCAGTTTGGGTATTGTTGCTAGTTGGTGTTAGGTCAAGAAATTGAGCCTTATGGTTTGAGATCTCCTTTTTGTAAACATAGCAATTACAATTGTGCAAGTATAGACTCTGATGTGTTCTCATGGAGAAAACCTGAACAAAGGGATTGCTTTTATAAATGCTTGCAGAGTTCAAAATGTGGTGCTGCCTAGGTAGTGAGATATACAGGTGTGCAGATGTCTATAAAACTGTCAAACATGTAAAGTAGAAGCAACAAATTATTTCTTATTGACTAAGTGTTGCAAAGTAAAAAGTATATATATATACTCAAACCCGCCTTTTTGCTGATCCCTATAATTTTTACCTTTACAAGTCTGCTCAAGTTTCCTCTTGATAGATCTGAATACGTAAGTAGAAAGATCTGGATGCATCTGGTTTTTGAGTCTTCATATTCAAGCGTTAAATTTTTTTTGCACAGTCCATAGGCATTGTGGCATAATTTGCTTTCCATCAAGTCGCTCATGAGTCCATAAGTGGGAAATTATTTCTTTGAATTCAGAAGTGACCTGCAAATCAAGCTGGGTCATCGATTCAGCTTGAGATCATTGACGTCAAACAGTTCCATATGATGACTCCTTCATTTTGTTTATTAATTTCATGGGACAAAATTGACTGAGTCAATAATGCTCTTTGGAGTATAAGAAGACCCGTTAGGTTCTCCAGCTTTTGGGCACATCACCTTCAGATGTACCCTTATTCTGCTGCTGCAAATTTGACAGGCAACCCATATACTACTGGAGCAGCACCTATGTCAATAACAAGACAACCATTAATGTATCAACTTCAGATGGCTTGATAGGCACATGCAGTTACAAAAAAATGTGACGTACCATTAAGGTAGCGAAGTTTGCAAATTGATCTTGCTTCAGCAAGAGCCTGAGTAATCGAGACAGGATTGTAGCAAGGATCATCAGATGGAAAGATTCCAGTCCTCTTGAAAAGATCCATAGCCAATTGGTCAATGTCTTTGTCTGTCACATCCCAAAGATTTGCAAGCAGTGATGGACTAATTCAATGATGTCAAGGAGCAAAGAGAGTTAAGAACAAACATTTAGAAATTCAAATCATCAGAAAATAACTTACCAACCTGCAAGCATATATGCATATGGTGTTCCTGTTGTATCAAAACGTCCATGATCAGAAAGTGTACCAGAGGAGCAACCCCACAACATTGTCACAGCGCATCGTGGCAGGAGCATAATGTCATTTAATTCAAGATACTGCTCTCCACCACTGTGTCCAAAATATCTAGAACAGATAAATAAATATACATGAGTTGCTTTTCTGTGGATCAAATAAGATCTACCATGCATAAAGGACACAAAGGGGAAAGTATCATACAGCATCAATTCAGACGACATCAGAGCCTGCCTCACTTCATCACTTGTTGGAGTTTGATTCTTGAATCCATGCCAACTCGAGTTACTTTCAAGCCAAGATTCAAACTGAGCCTGAGTGCTGATCAAATCAGCACTAGGATTCAGGATATATGTCGTGCGCAAAGTATTGATTGTGAAGTCTGACTGTGAGGACTTGGAAGGTTTGGTTTGAATGAATGTTGGGTGTGAAGTATTTTGGTCTCTTGCAAGCAAGCGGTCTCTTAGAAAACTCAAGGAGGGAATGCGACTTATTGAATGCCCTCTCAGATGTGGAAGGACTTCCCAAGGAAACCCCTGTAGATTTCTGTCTAAAATCAAAAAAAGGTGTTGGTTTGAGCTAACTTCTTTGGAGCAAGGCTTCAACATCTCTTTTTGAACCTCTCGTAGTTGAAGAAGAACCTGTTTATATGAAAAGTACTGATCTGCATCAACCCCATCCTTAAAAACCACATCCTTTTGGATTTGATGATAGGCCTTTCCAAACCTGATTAGGTCTATAAGATCTTCATCTGGGCATGCAACTGGAAGTGAGGTGAAAGCATTGTAGACATAGTTATGGAATGTACCAGACTGTGTGGTTTGATCTTTTGAGCAGACCGGAATTCTACGAAAAATTTTCTCGAGTGCAATGTGAAGTGCTTTTGGCTTGGTGACAATGTTTGAAGAGCGTAACAATCCCTGTAAAATTGGTGTGAGTAGTCAAACTTTTGCATTCCATAAGATAAATCTTCAGTCTTAAAACTGACTTTAAATCCTCCTAACCATTGATTTTCAATATTTTCCACGAGTCTTTGCATTTTCCAGTCTAGCACTCTGCGCTCTTCCCACCAAGCTTCCTTTTCAGTCTTCCCAGAAACATGTTTGGCTTGTTGTGTGGTAGCATTCGTGGAGCTGATGATACTCTTCAGTTCTTGCAGGGCATGAGACAGCTCAAATGGAACAAAGTCCCCTTTCCTATCTTTCTGCCGTGTAATGGGTAGCTTGACCACTAGAGGATCTCTTGAATAGTGATGCTGGACAAGAAAGAGACTGTCTGAATCTTGTGACATATGTAATGAGACAACTTGCCAGTTACTTGGCATATTCAAAATTGGCCGATAAGTTGATGGATGTTCAGCATCTAACATATGATGATATTGTACTTTAAGCCAGTACTGTTGTACTGAAGGCAAGACTGAACTGGCCGTAATGAAATTGGCCTTTGGTGTACTTGCAGAATCGAATG
>KZ124309.1:0-13112 GCA_002157025.1 Melampsora abietis-canadensis | reverse complement strand
TGTACTTGCAGAATCGAATGGCCATGTTCTTTTTGGTAGTCTGGATAGGTTGAGTTTGATCTGTACGATATCCAGCATCTTTCTGCGTAATGTTATACTAGAAGCAAAGTCTATGGGGATATCCATTAGAAGCTATACTGGAGGTTGACTAACAAAATATACAACAAACCCATCAAAGCAGCAACTTCACCACCTGAATCAGGTGTGTCTGAGAGATGGACACACCTGATGAACTTCAAATTCATCAAAGTATACAAAGTACCTTCAAGGCACCAAACATGTGCACAGTCAATAGTACGCTTGTCAAGTGTTTCCTCAATAACATTGATTGCCTGCGAGATATAGGAAATGTCTGTGTTCTTCAGATCAGTTTTGGTAACTGCCAAACTGTATGGTGGGATTGCTACCACTAGAAACAAAGAGAAATTTGATGGTTTGGTTCAATCTCAGCACACGATACAAGTTGAATGATATTTTGTTGAACATCAGACCAAATTTGGAGAGTTCAAAGTAGAAGAGATGCAAGCCTTTTATCAGACATACCTTCCTGACATTTATTAGAAGTGTCTAAGGCATCTCCAGTAGTAGCCAGTTTAAACCAAGCAAATTCAATCTGCTTATTTTCTGGCCCATCAAAATTTGCAGAGAGCTGCGTGTGTGGTGAAGGGTGATCATTTTTCAGATGGCTAGTAAGATCATTGATAAAATTCAGATCACCTGCTTTTCGAACTAGATGTATGACAGATTGACACAATCCTATCCACCCAGCCCGCACAGGACAGCTACCTTGTTGATAGACTTGGATTATTTTGATGATTTTCATTATATATGTCTTTGCGTGTAAAGCAGCATCTGATCTTTGATTCGGAAGTGAGCGTGCATATATGAGCAGAGTCCGTCGAGCGTGATGCATCAAGAGATCAATAGCGGATGATTTTCCAGATTGTGTTTGACAGTCCATAAACAATAAGGTTGCAGAACTTTGAAGCTGGAACAAGACCTCCGGCTCTATAAAAAAAGATTCCTCAAGTTAGTTTCAAGCATCAAAATGAAGGAATACTCGGCAGAGGTATAACTTTTGAGAATGAGGAGCTGTCTGAATTGCAACCTACATACCTAATAAGTATCCAAATGTAGTGCAAGCTGTGAAGACTGTGGTATAGCAGGATTGGGCTGCAGCCAATATTTGCAACAAGAATCTACTTCTAACTTCTGTGAGTTCTTGGTGATCAAGCAATCTATTCCATTGATGTAGAGACATTGGTGAGGTCATTGCCTTGATGCAGAGTTGTGCTTGCATTCCAATACACTTTCTATCTGAGCTGGCATTGAGAAAGGCTTGGAATCCTTGAGCTATTGAATTTGCTAATAGAGAAATTGTTTCCAGATTGATCGTCAAATTTTGATTGATGTTCAACAAATCAAATCCTAGCACTATAGAATAATCAGCCCATGAATCATACAAGATGGGCTCAACAGTTGCCGGTTTTGGTTTAATAGCAAGTGGTGTTGAGATAGTATTTGCAGATAACAAAGATTGTAAATTTGTATGAGACACAGTTAAAAGCTGTAGGGCTGCATTGTACTAAGATCAACAAAGGATCAGTCTTGATAATCACAAAACAATCATCTTCGTTTATTGGGTCTTACCAGTTGAAGCCCAAGTGCATGATTTACCAAAGCCAAACCTGCCCTTTCAACATCAAGAATAGTGCTTCTTGGTAGCCCTCCACCACTGGTTGATTTGCGCAATGCATAAATTTCGATTGAACAATCATCTATTACTTGCAAAACCTCTGGAACACTGTATGTTTTGATTTCTTTGTTGACTGGATGAGTGTTGGGCTGTGATTGGATGGGTACATTAACCCCTTTTAGATTAAATTGTTTCTCCACCTTCCAGCCACTTTTATGTATCTCAGCTAGCTGGGTAAGATGGAGGTTGACTGCCTCCATAGCAATTTTGTTCTGAGTGCTGAGGATGGTTGTTTTGGGTTCCAGCAGATGGTCAGATATGTTGTTCTTTGAAGGTACTTCATTCTTTTTGTGTCCATTGATATCTATTTGTTGGATACTGTCCGTCAATCCTGAGATATTGTAAGTTTTTGTTAGACGCTTTGAACCTATAGATATGGGGTTGCATGGTGATGTGCTCTTCGACCTTAAGGGGTATGTGTGTTTGTATGGTGCTGTGTTCTTTGACCCAAAGGAGTCAGGCTGGTCAGAGCTTTTAAACGGTGAGACAGATAAGTCTTTCGAGGCTGGTGGAAAAGTGTTGGCAAGGTCTTCAACATCCTCCTTTGGGGTTACGTCGTGCATTGTTCTTTTACGAACTGTCCGTATCAATGATGTGTAGTATGAGGTAACTTAAATGATGAAAGATATGAACAGAATCAAGCGCAAGTCCACTGAGGAGATTATCAATCCAAAACACAAAGGCAAACAAGGCTGTTGTGTTTTTTTCCCCGGACACTGAGGGGACTTAGGTAAGTTAGGGCAAACACCCAAAAGGGGCTAAAAGATGAGATGGCCTGAGTGCGTGAGTGTGTGCAGGTGCACTCAAGTGTGCACCCATGCCCTCTCTGGAGATATCGTCTCTATCAATTTTGGGATAAATTTCAACCTTGATACAACCTTTGAGAGTAGCATCTCACATACTTTGTGCTCCATGATTGACAAAAAGGTATTTCCTCTTCCACATGTCACTTAAACTCTGAGTGGTACTTTTCTGTGAAAACGTTCAATTCAGCATAGATATCATATCACCAACAAAGCTCAAAGCTCAATTGATCCAGAAACAGCAATAACTCAATCAAAACAATTCAATAATGGTACTCAAAGTAAGTAGGTGGAATATACCTACTTGAGAAGCCTAATTCCAAAAACTATGCACCGACAGTAAAAAGTATGTAGGCACTCTTGAGTCTTGCTCCGCCGCACCGGTTGCCTACTACCAAAAACAATCAATCACTACTTCTCAAGTTGTCTCATTTCTAAATACATATGGCTTCTCCTTTTAAATCCACACAATCAAAAAGTTTTCTGTGTCTCTGATTCCCTTCTATCTTCAAATCAAAGAAACCAATTTATCTTCTAAGTCTCTCTTGATGTTCTAGATACCAATACTAAAGGTATGAAAGGCGTTCCCAGTTTAGGTGAGCAAAATGATCTAAATGTGAACTCATAATCATTTCGGAGCAAGTCGGCCGTTGAACAAGTGAGAGTTGAAACAACCGATTGTTTTCAAAACCAGTCGATTGTTCTGAAAAACAGTCAATTGTTTTCAAAAGCAGTTGATTGTTTCAAAAGTAATTGATTTATATCAAACCTGATTGATTGTTATCCAAAACATTCAAAGATTCAAGAGCAAGTAAAAAGAAAGAGCAATCAAAAAAAAGTCAAGCAATTGATTTCTTTAGGGGGAGCGAGCCTCATGTCCTTTGCTTATACTACAACTTATATTTCCCCTAGATCATTGAATGTCTCATTATCTATATTTGAGACCCTTCCAGAGGCCTGAAATATATTCACGGACAGTTCTGGTATGTAGGAGGTTCTTGCCGGGCGGCGATGCAAGGCACGGGATAAGAGATATGCTGAAGGTATGTCTCAAACTAGGCACGGGGTCCTCAAAGCCACGAAATTTTGGGAAACATATTTCAATCAAAAATCCCCGCCCAAAAATAAAACTAGGTTCTAGGTTTAGAAGTAGGTAGGTTCGACCTACTTACTTTGAGTACCGTTAATATATGTAGCCATTATTCCCAAAGACTAACTGGAGCACTTTAAATTAAAATAAACGACTAATCTCTTTCTCAAGATTCAGTGGAGGGCCTGTAATTATCAGGTATACTTCTTATATATGCTTCATGATTCGCACCAATAATTGAATATTTTACATCTAGATCCAAAGCCAACGGTCCCTCAAGGTGTATGGGTGTAGGGCGGCGCGGCGGCGTCAGGTTCCGCTCTATTTGCAGCAGCAGCATCTTCAACATCGCAGGTGCGTTTACTGTGGACAAAGTATCATTTCAGTCAGAATGATCTCGTTCAGATGCAATATGTTATTTTTTGGTTCATCTACTCACATCTCTTGACCCATTAGTGCCCATAGAAGCTTGGTATCGTGTTGATATTCTTGTATCTTGTGCTTAAGACGTTTGTAACATTTGCCTGATGACTTTTCTTGACTTTTCAGAATTTCCCGCTGAGCCATGACTTCAGGATCTTCTGAACGCAACATTGTGCGAATGTATACAAGCAAAGTTTGAGTTTCATAGCAGAGTTTTCTGATGTCGTCAGTTTCTTCCTCCAAAGGCACAATAGCTTTGATAATCCCTTCGATCTCGTGGCGGTTTAAGAAGCTATGTCTTTGTACATGTTGAACAATATAGTCAGGGATTTTGTAGAAGTACCCAACATCAAGGTTCCGTTTGATATAGATATCAAAGTCCATTTCACGTTCAGGAGAAGATGAGCCGCCGCCGGGGATTGCATTTGGATCTGGCTTTCGATCATGACACGCAATGGCTTCTAACCCGGGTAAGATGCCTCTACTTACATGGCCTAATACAGGTGGAAATACCATTGCTGTGTGGTATGTAGGCAAAGGCTTCAACTGAGAGCTTTGAAAAGATGAAACATGGAGAGAGCACTGACCAACAAATATGTGTTTTATGTATTTGGGATGTGATCAAATTTTGGTGCAGTGGAATCCGGTGCAAGTAAGGATGGATAGGTTACTATGTTGAAATGGTCTTTAGATAGTCAAAACTGCTTGGATACAGCACAAATCTGGTTGAAAGGGGTTGTATGTATCAGTCCACAAACCCACTTCACAAAGGATGTATGTAATGAGTAGATACCATACGAATAAACCTTCACACGATCTGATTTTTGGAAGTAACTGTTTCCAAACCACCTTTGAATAAGTGTCTTTGGAAAATACACTAAAATATGATTTTAGGAGTGTTCATGTCACCCACAGCTATATCTTATTAGGGTATGGGTGAAGCAAAATTTCGTAAAGTTGTGTTTTAGTGAATTTTCAATTCGATGATAATGCACTTTTAGTCCCTACCAAAAATATATATATATATTCAATTCAATAGAGCTGATAACTAGCTGAAAGAAGCCATTTTCATGATTTTTCCCCCTTTTGATTCGATCCAAAAAAAGTCGGGATGTGCAAGATGAATTTGTTTTAAAATTGTGTTATTTTCATGAATCAGATCTAGTTTGCTGTCAATTGACCACGGTCCCACTCAAAAGCTGAGCTGGCCTACATTTCACAGGCCTCACTTTCTTTTGCAGTAGTCTGGATTTGAGCTAACTTAACAAAGTCCCTTGTGCTGAGGTTTAACATAGCAAGTGATGCCCAAAGCACAAGGGACTTACGGGAAAAGAGAGATTTTTGGCATGGAAGGTTTTGATTTCTAGTACAAGCACAATGTTTCCATTGTAAGGGAAACTTTTACCCAAATTCCTTTTTGAAATTTCTGAACAGGGTTATCTCTTGCTAAGAAGCAGGCGCTTGTACCTGACTACTTTTTAAAAAAATGGTAATCAGGATTTTGATGAGGAGGAAATCCAAGATTTCCTCTACTAAAACCCGTTACCTTCCGTGCCAAATTTCACTCTTTTCCTGGAGGTCCCTCGTGCCTCGGGCATTGCTTTCTATGTTAAACCTCAGCACGAGGGACTTTGTTAAGTTAGGGATTTGAGTTGAAATTCCAGGCTCTTCTAGGCTCTTGGTCCGAATTTCGGCTAAAACACAACTTGTGCAAACGTGACTTTAGTCAGCATTTTGATTGTTATCGCTGCTTGTATTTTTCAGCAAATCATACCTTACTGCTGATCAATCAGCATCAAAGGCATCTGTAAATTTTAAGCTGCTCCTAAGCTTAACTAATCCCCACCCACTGGTGAGATCAATTTTCCAACTTGGACAAAGCTAGGTGCTATGAATCAAAAAAGTAATGAATGAGAATATACTAAGTACATCACATGTTTTGATAGCCTTTTCTGCTATATTTCACCTTCTATTGACCCAACCCCTTGAACCAGCACATTTACAATTTCTTGGCTATGGCAAAATCACTCGATAACAAATTGGATCCGTCTGAGGACAAGGTTTCGAATCATATCGACTGGGACCATGACGCAGTGGAAGATGTGTTGGACCATCTAACAGACAATAGCTTGCATGCCTCTACGAAAGGACTTGTCAAAGGCCGACTCAATCCTCAGACCAATACGGATTGCAAGGAAGACTTCTACCCCTTGGTTTTCCACAAATTATCAAACATATCTTTAGCTGATAGTTCCACTTCCACAACACCAATGGCACCTGCTACAACTGTTCACTCTGACACTCATACTACCGACAAGGCTCAAATGGCAATGGAATCAAATGGTGGTCATCTTAAACCTTTCAACAGCATTGGAGTAGACAAAAGTTGTAAGCTAGATGTAGGCATAGATATTCAAAGATTCAATTCAGACTCCGATGTCACGAATGATGAAAAATCAAATGAGAAAAACACACCTCCTGGAAGTGATATCATCATCAAGTATTTGGAAACGGATCATAGAATAGCAGATGAAGGTGACAACGAAATAGAAGAAGATTTGGAAGATGGGTCTCATGTGTCTGAATCTTGTTCAGATCTAGACAACAATGAAGAGGAAGAACTATGTCCTTTTTGTGAGGAACCCTTTCCATCAGAACCATCCACCCAGCTACTCAAATGGAAAGAGACCCTGCTGAAGATGTCAAATTCAATGTCTCTCAATGTCAGTGGACTGGTGCTTTTCTTTTCAGGGTAAGAATTGTCCAAAACACTCACTTCATTTCTTGGCATTGTTTGTAAAAGCTTGGCCAAACCATCGCATTTTGTCGTCTGCATGAAGCTGAGCTCAAGCTAATTCCTGAGGGTATCAGCAAAGGATGGCCGACTGAGATTAATTTTGATGTTTTAGAACAGTGAGTTTCTTTGATATCTTGGTATACATGATCCTTGTACTTGAATCTGATGATTGATCTTTGGCATGCACCAGACGTATCAACAAGCATGTGGATCATTTGAAACAAATCATTGAGCTTGAAGAACCGTCTTTTTATTTTGAAGAAGCTAAGAAGAGGTGGAAGGTGCAGCGTTACCGTACAATGAGTTTGGCCAATCAGTATGATAGCTTTGAGGTTGAACAACCTGGGTAGTAAGTGGATTTTGTGTTTGTCAAAGTGTCCACTCTTGCTCTGTTGCTCATTAAATACCCATTTACCACTCTTCCAGTTATGGTTATGTTGGTCATGAAATAATCATGAATTCACTTCAGAAGATTGTTGGTAGTCAACTCCTTGATGTGCAAAAAGCAGCTCCTCTCACTGCGGAATACTTGATGCTACAAGTCTTTGTACCAGAGCTGGCATTGTGTTTGATTGCTGAAGATATGAAGTTGAGCCGAAATGATCCACAGGTCAAAGCTACTTTGGAATCAAGCCGTGAATTTGGCACCATATTATTTCCAAATGAAAATGACATCAACTCAACTCAAGACTCAAATGAAACAAACTACCTTTCAACTTTGATTCACAATGAACATCATAAACAGCCAACCAAACAGAAACACAATCAGTCACGATCTCATAATCCTAAGAATACAGTTTTACGAAAACAAATCCTTGAAATCCCTGGCGAGCAGAGTGTTCTGAAGCAGCTACCACCCTTCATCACCCCCTGCATCAAATCAATTTTCAATCCTCCGCGAATGGCAAACTGTGGGTATGATGCCATAGCTGCATCACTTGGAATACATTTAAGGAATTCTTATCTCATGGTACGGATCAAACTAAAAGAAGAACTGTTGCTCAATAAGGATGCTCACCAGCGACTCATACCCGTCCCGGTAAGGAAGACTCGCAGCACCAAGAATGACACGACTGAATTGCTGGATGAGTTACTTGTTCAACTTAATCATCAGGAGCCCAAGTGTATTCAGACCTCTGGGTTACAGATGCCCTTGATGGGTTATATTATTGCAAGCACTTTTGAGCGGCCAATGGTACTTTTTGCTCAATGCAACAACAACTCATACACTTTCTTCCCTTACCGCATATCCCCAAATGACAACCTACCAATCGTGATTTCATCTGTGGATGACTATTACTTTGTCAACTTGGGTATTGGTCGGTCTCAATTGGTTCCCTTTCCAGAATTATATGGCCGCACAAACAACTGGTCCATGCTTGAGCAAACGAAGATACCTGAATGGATTCACAAGTATCAAAGGCAGATGGATCAGTGGGTCACAAACACCCGTGGAGTATAGTCTCAAATCCATTTTCTTTTTGAATATCAAGGCTTTCGAAGTATATATGATTACACTCTGCTTGAAATAATTCTATCTCATATACTTGCCAATTTTGATGTTTGGGTCTAAACCTTGATATCTGATCAAGTGATTGTATAAGAAAACTAGTGTAGGAATCTGATGAGTTTATTGTATAAAAGTCTCTGCGTATTGGATCTTAACCATTTCAAAGTGATTAGATATATTCTCATGACAAACAGTGCATGTATTGAGCTATGTAGAAGGGAAAATGGACCAAAGCCGGAAGAGACTCCTCAGGACAAAAAGCAAAACAAGGAGCCAACGAAAAAAAGTGACAGTCCCAAACAACTCACCAGCCTATGCCATATTCGATTCATACCTAACCACCTGGCTCGATCAATATCACAGTACTGTACTGCTACTGTCCTCTGGATCTTTTTTACACAGTGGTTCTTTGGGAATAGCCTGTTTGATCGGGTCTTAGTTCTCACTGGAGCCAAGTGCATTGTAAGCATGGGACTTACCAGACTTCAAGCATGGTTCTTCGACCATCAATCAGACAACGGTAGACCGTAGAGGATGGGCAATTCCCCATCAAACCATCTTGCTCGACCTACCGCCTTGACATTGGATAGTTATGTGTCTGAATTAGGCACTGACGTCATATACGAGAAATCGTCAGGCTACTTTCCCTCATATCACCCTAAGACTCAGAGGATGAAGCTTGAAAAACAAATAAGTTTGAGATTCGACTTCCCTTCTTTTAAGATAGTTTAGGTACAACTAGGTTTTTGAAAACCATTCGGGCTCGTCATAAACAAGGTTGGATTGTTGTAAAGGTCTTTGTGAAAACCAATCCTTCTTATGGGCTGAAGGCTTATCTTAAGCGGCTGAAAGGCAGCGTTCCAGCTTGAACTTGATTCATTGACGAAATATCGGTTTTGACACTGTATCGCGCTTTTTTGTCTTTTAATTTTGAAGCTGAGCGCGAGGTATTGCACGGAATCCCAAATGTGCTGACGTATCAACGATTGGTCAAAACGGAAAAAGCTGGATACTTGATTAGACAATGGCTCGCCAATAACCTCTAGGATAGGATCAGGTAATAAGTGCATCGATCTCATGAGTTCATGATCAATATTTAATTCGAAGTTTTACAAAATTAAGTAGTACTCGACCTTTTTTGAGCATCACTGAGAAGAGGTGGATAGTCTTTAAGCTTCTCACTTTGCGAGTCATGGGCACAAGGGGTATGTTTTCTCTTTGGGTCTTATGTAAATTGAACTCACACCGCCTTTCCCGACGCACAGTTCGCGCACGGCAATATAAGTCTGAAAACATCATTGTCACCTCATGGAACTGGGTCTTCCTGACCGATTTTTCCACCGCTTTCAAGCCAACATATTTACCTGAGGACCATCCAGCCGACTTTTTGTATTTTTTCAACACTTCATCCCAAAGGTCATCCTACCTCGCACCCGAAAGGTTCCTTATGGTGGACAAAGATACCAATGGTTTGGACAAAGCAAATTTGAAATTTGACTCAAAGCATGGATGTATTTAGTCTTGGACGTGTGATTGGTGAATTATTCATGGAGGGAAATAGTCCGTCCACTTTGAGTCGGATGTTCAATTATAAAGCGGGAGAATATGATATCAAGCCTTACCTACGTGGAATTGAGGATGTCCAAATTCGCGCAAGTCTTCCAACATTTCTGAACTTTTACCATCCATGTGTGCTAACTGATGAGCTTGTCCTGGCTTTTTTTTTCTATTCAGAACTTGGTACAAAGCATGATACAGCTGAATCCTGAAGAACAATTGACCTTTGATGAATACCTCACAGATTGTCAAACAAACAAAACATTTCCAAATTCGTTCTATGTTTTCCTACATCCATTCATGTTGGGACTCCAAGAGTTTACAACTTCCCTTGCAACATGTGCCGCCTCAAGAGTTGCGAGTGACAATGCGGCTGGTATGGGAGAAAGTACACTGAGGGGCAAAGGATTTGGTCGATCATCAGTACTAAGGAATTGCTCTGATGAGATCATTAAAATGGTGTGGAGTGAATTCAGCTACGCATCGAAGTATTTCTGGGTGAATAAAAAGAAGAAACGGACTGGAGGTATGAGATGGATGGCTCGAACCTTCTGGTAACGAAGCTGAGGCTACTGGTAAACGCACACCTTGTGATACAACGGTGGGCCTCCTATCATAAGCACGGTATTGAACGACCTACTGACGCGAGTTGGATCAGGCTGATTTCCCTTTGCAGGTATATATCCCAGGCTATCAGGCTGACTTGCAAGCAAAACCCACGAATTTGAAATCCAATACAAGTGGTCAGTTAGGTAGAGCTCGTATAAAGAGATAGATTTTGACACCGTAACTTCTGTCTCCCTCCAGATGACGTTGCTCTCATCATGCTTTCACAATCATATTCACCAATATTTGAAATTCTTCACATCCTGGACCGATCATCAAAGCATTGGATCTTTACCTAGCCTTGTCGGAGTACCTCACGGACATCATAATACTGGATCGAATCATTCCCGACCTCATAAGCCTTTCCAATGCTGGCAAAATTGACATACACTCTAACTTGGTCAAAAGCAAAACACTGTTCTGCTTGACACAATTGGTAAGTACTCAAGTCTCAAATGGCTCAATCTATCTCGGGCCAGAACTTAATGAGTTGTGCCATGATGCCTGTCTTCAGTTTTTGGAAGTCAACAGAATCACCCCTTCCAATTCATCCTTGTTTCCAGAGTACATCCTGACAAATCTCAAGCACTTGATCAATGATTCGTCCAAATTGGTTCAATCGAGTATTGGAAGATGCATCGGTCCGCTCTCACTAGTAGCTAAACGCTTCTTGAACTTGACTCAGGTAATGAAAAAAATCGGTCATACATCTTTGAAACAGGCTTCCGGACGTTGACATGGAGGAAGAAGTCAGGGCGGCTTATGAGAGCGTCAAGAATGTTGAGGTTCTTGATACCTCACCTGGTGAGAGCTTCTTAGTTGATTTGCAAGGCCTTTCACCTTTTGCGGCGTGTTACTCAATCAGTGTTGATTCAAATAGACGGTACCCAAATATGGAGCACGGCTGAAGCAGCTTACAACGAACGGGTGTCGCGAGTTGAGAACCAGATCATTTCCAGGCTACGTGCAAGACTAGCATCAGCTCGGAATGCAACGGAGATGTTCCGGTAAGCTTTCCCTTGTCTCATGTACCTTATGCCTCAACTTCCGACTTACAAATTACATCTGTCTCTTGGTCCTTACCAAGAGGAAGGTTTTGAGCGGGAAATGATAATATTGAGACCATCGGAGTGCAAATTTGATGATCTTGATTGATTAGGACTTCTAGTAAAAACAGCTTTTGAGGATGGTGTGACTAGATTGATCAAAAAGTAACCAAATAGATTAATGGATATGTTCTTTATGAGAGAAATGAGAAAGGGAGACTTACAAGAATAGTGAGGTTGAAAGGAGGGTGATTGGAATCAAGTAATGTGATTTGTGATGCATGCCAATTGCAAAGATCGGTTCGAAAACTGTGTGTTGTTCATTCCAATTTGAATGCATATCCTCCAAAGTGATTCTGTTCAAGTAGGTTCGAATTCGAATTCGAATTCAAATTCCAAATCCCATTTCGAATTGTAGTTCGAAAGGGAAGTCAAAGTCGAAGTGCAGGTTGATCAAGGTGCAGGTCGAAGTCAACGAATTCCAAGTCCAAGTGGGGGTTGAAGCTGGTCAAAGTCAAGATCCAAGTCGAAATTCAAGTCAAAGTGAAGGTTGAGGACCAAGTCCGGGTAGCTCGGGTCAAAGTATATCCTCCAAAGTGATTCTGTTCAAATAGGTTCGAATTCGAATTCGAATTCCAAATCCCATTTCAAATTGTAGTTCGAGGTCGAAGTGGAGGTCAAAATGGATGTGCAGGTTGGTCAAAGTGCAGGTCAAAATTGAAGAATTCCAAGTCCAAGTCGGGGTCGAAGCTGGTCAAAGTCAAGTTCCAAGTCGAAATCTAAGTCGAAGTGAAGCTTGAAGACCAAGTCCGGGTAGCTCGAGTACTCTCGAATTTGAAGTGTTGGATTTTTGATGTTGGACTTTTATTGATACATCTTCTAATCTTCAATTCCTGAGCTTTAACTTTTATGTTTCAGACTTCAAGTAGTTTTCGAGCTTTAACTTCGAGTTTTAAGTTAAACCTTTCTGTTTTTGACTTTTAACTCAGATGTTGAGTTTTAGTGTTTGGTTGTTTACATACACCTCTTTTTTTATGTATTACTTTGTTTTTTTTTCAATTTGATGTACGAGGACCTGAGGAAACCTCGGTCAGCAAGGTCCGAGGTTTTGCTTATCCTCGTATCCTTCCCACTTGACATATCCTCGGTCCAGCTTGACCGAGCTTGATTAAACTCGGACAAGAGTCACCGATGATTCAATTTCATCGGGCTATGCGGTCCCACTGTATATTAGCTCGGCTAAGTCATACCGTATTAAACTCGGACAGGGCTTTCCGATGTTTAAATACGATATCAACTCAGAGAGCATTTGTCCGATGGCATATATGGTCGATTGAGTCCAGCCGAGTTTAACTCGGACCAGTGATTTCCTCGGTAAGTGAATGTCCGAGATATCCTCGGACATATCTGCTCGCGGTTACATCGGATGTTTACCTCGATGCACAGCTATCCGATGATTCCTCGGACAAACCTACCCGCTGTTAACTCGGATACTCAAATCCGAGGATAATATGTTGGCGGTGC
>KZ124305.1:0-22905 GCA_002157025.1 Melampsora abietis-canadensis | reverse complement strand
ATTTATCATTAAATCTTATATGTTTTTTTTCTTTTTTTTTCTTTTTTTTTGAAAAAACTGTAGCTTTTTGATCACCCACTGTACAGACCAGGCCGGAAAGTGTACAAAGGTTGGGTATTGATCTAGTGCAGGTTTTATTGTCACAAGGTGGTTTGATCTGTATTAATAGCTGAGAAGCAATGGATCTCAATGATCACATTGCACAACTACAAATATGATGGTACAATGACTTGCCATGCTTTGCAAGTTGTTGTGGGCATGATTTGCCTTGTCCTTCACCATGCTTGTGTATTGTTGAGTATCAGATGTTGAAGCAATCCCTGAGGTTTGTGTGGAAGAAATTCACCACACCACAAAGTACTGTATTCAATGGTTGACTTCTGTATACAAAGGAAGGCAGTAATTGATTTAAGAAGTTTTGAATTAAGAAGAAATTTTAACGGTTTGAACTCACCTTGATCATCCTGACAAGAGAGTTTCCAATTATTCCTTCTGGCTTCTTGACTATTGTGGTGTATGCTCCAACTTCGGAAGAGACAATGTGTTGAAAAGGCAATTGGGAAGCTAGTTTCTATTGGATTGAAATACATACAAAAAAATCAGTCTTTTCATTTGAATTTGAGTGTCAGAGAAAACTTTCTCTCAGTGTATTGTTTGGAGCCCAAGTCAAATTTTGATTTGAATCCAGTCGCATGATGAGAGCTTGATGAATTATTGGTCACTTCACCAGAATTTGGTTGATCTTGAATCTTAGAAATAACTTCCATTGAGATATCTTGTTTGATAGGATTGATTTGGTCCATGAGTAATTCACAAAGGTTTGGTTCCCCGCTGATCATATCTTGATGTAAGATGCTGGGGAACAATGCCTGCTCACTGGTGTATTGTTCATCATCATCAACCTAAGGAATCAAAAACTAGAATTGATGATGTCAAGTCTTTATTCAATTCAAAAAAACTCACTTGGGACATAGCTTGGGCCATTTCAACATGTTCCTGATCCATATCCTGGTGCTTGCAAAGACCTTCAATGGCCTGAGTGAAAAGACTGGATGATTGGTCTTCTTGATTTGATGTTGAGCCCTTATCTTTAAAACCTTCATCAAAGTTTTCAAAAACATCTTCTGCATATTCTACCTCTTCACTTTCATCTTGGTGGGTTCATCTTTGTTTGTTCCCTCTTCATTTTTGTCTTCATCTTCAATTGCTTTTTCATCTTCTTTGCAGTACAATGGAGATGGAGAGCGCAAATGAACCCAGCTAGTTTTGTTGATTGGTTATTTTGGGACGCTGCTGTTGTCAAGTCCAGATGCTTTCAAGCCTAATGGCTTGTTGACTGTTTCAAGGTTCTTTTTGGCAAGGTTAGGATTGAATTGGGATTTTGAGTGAAATGATGAATGGTTTTTGTTGATTGGGATGGGTTTTTTGTTGACTAGGATGGGTTTTTTGTTGACTAGGATGGGTTTTTTGTTGATTGGGAAGAGGTTGGGGCCTTAGGACAAACCAATTGTGGGTAAGGAGGCATGTTGAGGGATTGAATTGGATGGTCAAGAGCTACAAAAATAATTGAATTGACTTGCAACAATTCATTTTGATTTGTTTAAGTCACATCATGTACATATCATGTGATGTGACACTTCATCACTCAGAATCTGCCATCTTGATTTTTTGCATCAAATACTTTCCATCTTTGGAAAGTCTTCCAACTGTGCTTTGCAAAAAACCTGGTATTGGAGCTCAATCTGCGCTATCACTTTTTTAAGTGAGCCAGTTTTCTTATTTTATTATTCTTAAAATAATTCAAGACATTCAAAACAATTGTACTTTTTTAATTCTTTCAAAAGCTTTCAATGTCTTTTGAACAAAAGAATTCAAAATGATTTAAAAGAATTCCTTTAGTTTTGAACTCTTTTGAATCGATGCAAAAAACATCCCAGGCATACTTCAAGTTGTTCAAAGACTCTCTATGATACCCAAAAATGTCAATTAGTGTGGCCTGCAACAAGCCAAAGCTCCAGTTCTCCTGCTAAGGGGAAACATGCACTTGGTCTGGGAATTGAACCCAGGTGCACATCTCAATGTTTCTCTCAGTCACCACCACATACCATTATACACTGTGAAAAAAGTTGACGTGAGCCAGGCTTGTGCCCATGTGACGTGCACCATGGGTTGGCCACAATCTGAAGCCAACTAGATTTGAAACCTGCCCCTGATGTATGCCATTGTTCCATTGAAGACACCCAGTTGTTTGACATACGCCATCCACTACACATTCACCACTTATCTAATTCAGCTGATCAAGGACATCAAAGCATCACCATCATCTAGCCAAATCCCTCTCCTATCATCATGTTTCCATGACACAAAGGTCACAAGGATCAAATCTTCTCTTGAAGCCAACATGTGAGTCCTTTTCTATTTTCTTCCTTTCATCACCATCAACTTACACCTTTTGCTTGTACAAAAGGACCCACAAAGATCCCAAAGGCTATGAGATTATTCTTTTCTTTTCTTTTCTACCTGTACTATTGTTTTCTTATTCAATGAAACTTGTTCAATGATGGTCAGAATCACGGCTGTTTCTTATTGTATGTTTCCTTCTTCTAACTAAAACTAATTTTGGAAAATGAAGTTTTGATGAGTTTGGGCTTTGGCAGATGGGATTCCTGAGAATCCTAAATTTGGTTTTACTACCAACCATGATACTTTAAATGTTAAGACTGAAAATTCAAATGCAAGAAAATCAGGACTCCATAGTATCAGGTCAAGCACTTTTTCAAAATACTCAGTATTTAAAAGTGTAAACACTTGTTTCCTGAAAGTGTTTGATCAATAACTTCACAATCCAAAGAATCTGAAACATTCCACAAAACACAACTTTCTTAGGGAAAACTATCAACAGATCATCACAAAGAAGAAGCAGATGAGCTCTTCAAACATGCTTATCCTCCCAATGTAGAAAGTCCACTAGCAGTAGACGTCCAACCAAATTCATCACCAGATTCAACCCCAACTTCTTCAACTTTTAATAACCGTAGGGAGAATAAGTATTCTATTTAGGAACTTCATTTCTGGATGAAAAAGCTGGTTCAGAGGAACAGCATCAAGTTTTAGCTGGGGTTTTAAATGGTCAATTTGAGTTACCTAAAAAATCTAACCAACCTTATTTCTGGTAGTCTGGTTGGGTGCCAAAGGAAACCAAGGGGCTTTGATTTTCTGGGCTAGATGATGGTGATGTGTTGATGTCCTTCATCAGCTGAATTGGATGAGTGGTGAATGTGTAGTCAATGGTGTACCTTGAACAACTGGCTGTCTTCAACATACCAATGGCATACATCAGGCGCAGGTGTAAAATTTGGTTGGCTTTAGATTGGGGCCAACCCGTGGTGCATGTCACTTTGGCGCAAGCCTGGCGCACATTGACGTTTTTCCCGCAGTTATACTGTAACTGCATATACAGAAGTCAAAGACACTGGAGACTTAGCAGAATTATCTTAGCAGTTTTGAAGTGATTGTTTCAAATTGATCCAAAACAAAAAATGTTTGTTTTGAATTGCTTCAAAACAATATTTTTCTCAATACCTTTGGTTACTTGTTTGCACGTCAATAGGATGCCAAAAGGTATCATATTATTAGTAAAATATAAATTAATTCATGGACTGCTTTGCTGTGTGAAACACATGTGTTAACTCACAATAATATGATCATACAAATAATACAGAGAAGAAATAGCCATTTGAATAATCAACAAGATCCACAGGAAGTTTAAATCTACTCTGCCAACTTCCTCAGATTTACATGTGCTTTGAGATCAGCTGTGGATTCAAGTTGTGGTTTTCTTCTTCCAGCTTTTGGGTGATGGTGGAGGTGGTTCAGATTTTCACACTTCCAAGCCTTTCAAGACAGCTTCCTTCCGTTTTTCCAGAGTTAACGTTGAGATAACAAGTGCAGATGCCCTTTGATGGGGTTTGGCAGAGTATAATGCGCCTGCATTGATGATATAAGAATTCAGTGGATTGCAAGTGATGGTGTAGCTTGATTGTGACACTATAATTCTCTCGAGTCTTTTCTGGTGGCTGTTGTGTTGGACATTGAGGATTTAATCAATATCCTGGATCACAACAAGGAAAAGCAATTAGCCATCTGTACAAAAGATTCAGTGCAAAAATTCTTACTGTGGCTTTGATTCATACAAAATCTCCTTGAGTCACAATTTCTCTCATACCATAGAATGGGATAACTTGATTTTCATTGGACTTTTTGACCAAGAGCAAGCCTTTTGAAGCTGCTTTGTTTTCTGGTTTCCATAATTATTGAACTTGGCCAATGTGGTGGCTGTCTTTGATCTGTATCAGAATCTGATTTCAGAAAATAATTCTGTAGCTCTTGGATAGTCTATGCAACAAACTTACCAGAAAAAAGTTGCTCTTTTCAACTTTGTGTTTGTTTAGCAATGTCAAACTTATGATTTCTTTCCATGAGTGGTTGGATTGTAGGTCTAACAAATAAGATAGAATAGCAGCTTGAGAGTTGGATTTTGTTTCTTCTGATTACACATTAAAGAATCAGTTTGTGAAGAAAAAGCTCTGTTGATCAAATTGCAATTAGATACACTGATAAACTCACTACCAGCAATAAATTCCAAGCGTGTGCTGACTCTCAAAGTGTTAGGGGAATCTTGGATTGAATTTGGGTTCTGCAGTGAAATACTTGTCAAGCTCTCAATCATAAAACAGACTTTTTATGTAAACATTTTCAACATTACCAAATTGTTGTAGGTATTTTCTATGTCACTTCTAAGACTTTCATGATTAGAATGAATTGAGCATACCAGAAGGGCCCGTTGAAAGATTCAATTTTTTTTGCGGGAAATAAAGTTGCAGTTCCATGACGTTTGGATTGATCCAGGTAATTGTGTCAGCATGTGGAACTTTGGTTTGGTCACCCATTGCATGGTGATTCTGATCAGTTGATGTAGAAAGAGACTGGTATATGAGATTGTAACTTGATGAGATACAAGTCCATATTTGTGATTCTTGTTTGAAATACTTCAGACAAAAGAAGGCAAAGTTATGTTCAAGGATGATGTTTTTGCTCAGACAGATGGCCAAACAAGACAAAAGGAACAGTCTGTAACATGGTTTGAAATTCTTTACCAACAAGACTTTGAGAATACTGGATCAAGGTGTTGGGTTGAATCGGAGGAATATTGAGACCTTTGGTGTTGAAAGCATGCCAGAAAAGATTGTTATACATGAAGCACTCCTGATAGACACTTGAAAGACCCTTCAAAGTGGTCTTGAAACAGATGTGTCTTCCCTTTCTCAACTGGCACTCTCATTCTAAATCCAACCAAAAGACTTTCAGAGTTATTTCAAAATTCTCAATGTTTGCACATTCAATACTGCAAGTGCACCACACCATATTGTGCATGTGGTGCGGTGTAGTGCTTTTTTTAGCCGCAATAGCAGCGCTATCCATTGCGGTGCCAGAGCACCACAACACAGGTTCAAAAAAACCCATTGCGTAGAAACCCGCACTGCAATTGCTGTTGGTTTTTGATGCTAATTCAGGGCAAATGTTGTGGAAATAGGGCAATATTGTGCATTTTCAGAAATATTTACCCTACCTCTCCGCAATCTTGAGTTGGAAAATATAACCTCCTCATTGTGGAGTGGTTGCAGAGCGTGATATTGCGCTGAATACACAATGCAATGGAAATGGGTCAAAATTCATTGTGGTGTTGGCACATTGACGTGCTACAAGGATTCACTACAAGAAATGTATTATTTTCTTGACAGAAAAGAAAAGTAATGACATAGAATAATCCTGAGACACCAGGAAGAGAGCAAAAAACCTAAAAAAATGCATCTCATTCCAAGATGTTGGAGCTTCATGATGAGTTTTTTTTTGCATTTTACAAACATATGTTGTATATTCAAATCCGTTGTGAGAATCAACAGCACTTTTTCAAATTTTTGTGTTGCACCTGATTTTAACTTGTGAGGCAAAAACTGGTTCAAAATCCAGTTTTTGACTCAAACTTTGATGATGTTCACTGTGTACAAATGCTTCCTTTATTGAGAGCTGTCACACTCCATATCCAATAATCCTTGCATTTGGTCTGTATATGATACACCCCTATGCACTCACACCCAATATAGTATAGTCCTTTCTAAGTGAGCAAGTCCAAAGGCATTGTGGTATAGTGGGGAGTGCACTGGCTTTTGCGTAGTGTCACTAATTCAACTCAGGTTCAACTGCAGGTAGTCATTATTTTTAGATTGCTGGCCCCTTGGCTTCAATCCATCAAGACAATTTTTTTGTGTTGTGGTTTTTCTGCCCTTGTTTGTGCAGTGTACAAAAGACATCATGGCAGCTACATACCGCTGTACATGTAACAGAAACATATGTCTCACAAAAAAAGTTGCATTGCAAGAAACTCTTCAAAAAGAAAGGAGGTCAGCTTTGAACTCCAGGTGACTTGGAGTGGCACCATGGGACCAGATGAGACCGCTTTTAACCATAACACTAATCCAACTGTTGCTGGGATTTGATTAAATCAATTCATACTGACCAAAATTCACAACAGGATGTGGACCGTTGAATCTGGAGTTTAACAAATGTCAATACAGCCAGCTTCTGTCCACAGTGAGCATCATCAAAGTTTGAGTTAGAAACTGGGTTTTGAACCAGCTTTTTGCCTAGCAAGTTAAAATCAGGCGCAACACAAAATTTCAAAAAAGTGCCTTTGGTTTTTGCAACAGCTATACTAACAAGAGAGGTTTAGAATAATCAAATAACCACCTGGAACAACACCCAATATTTGGCCCATACAACAGGATTTTGCAATCTAAAAAGAGCCAAAACTTTTTGCAATTCTTCTTGAACTCTATCAATTGTTAGTTCATTTGAAAGCTGGATTGATCTTCTTTGTATGAATGAGTCAGTTTGGTGTTATTTTGTCATTCAAGAATGCTATATACATTCAAAGGGTTTTTCATAGATAGCCATGTAGAATCGTGCGCAGACTAGCTATGGATGTAAGGTGCTAGGAAAAATTGTAGAGGAGAGGTTCAGCTTTCCAATGAACTCCAAATCAAGTGGTTTGCTTGAGAACTGCAAGAGGTATTGATGTTTGCAGAAATCAAAATCCTGTCTTCAAAAGCATGGGCCAAATTTCCTGTATTGTTACATGCAGTGCTCTCATGATTTTGCACCCTTCTTGTTGGTACATTCAACAATATCTGTGTGTAAAATCCACAAAAATACTCATTGTAGAGCTCCAACATCTAGGAATAACATGCATATTTTTTGTGATTTTTGCTCTCTTCCTGGTGTCTCAGGATTTTTCTACATCAATACTTTTCTTTACCACCCTGGAAAGATTCCATTTCTGGTAGTGAGACCAACATGGTGTATGTGTATCATTCTTCATAGCTGATTAGCTCTTGAGACCAGACATTTTGGCCCAGTGGACTGTGCCCATGGCATCTGTAGGTGCATATGGTCAGCCACATATGGCCAGTATTTCCTGTATTGTCAGGTTTCTTCCATCACACATGGAGACTAGAAAGAATGAAGACATCTTCCACCAATTCCTCCACATCAGTGCTTCACCCACCCTTCCAACCACTACTTGAGTGCTTCAGGTTTTGAAAGACCTTCCAAGGTTCCATCAAGTTTCCCTCTGGACACCATTGCACCACCAAATCTTCTCAATAATCAGGTTCCTAAAAATCCATCCAACACTTCCATAGATTTTGATGAAATCAATAAATTGGTCATGAATGGTTGGGGTGGTTGAGAGGCTTGTGGGTTGGGCCACCATCATTTTTTTGGTTCCTGTATCAGACTTCATCAGAAGTCAATTTCTATGGACACAATGTCTGTCCGTTATGATATGACCCACTATATTTGGCATAATTGGTAACAGAGCACCCGTGCACAATCTAACAACCCGCTACCTATCAATATCATACTTGTTAGCAGCTCCTTCCATCATAGTGGGTCAGTCAAGGCAATATAAGCACTCTGCTATGAACTATCTAGTGTATCAAAGGGCTGCAGGCACACTCTGTTACGTAGCACTCCAACAGCCAATGCGCTGTGACAATATACCATAGCACCACAAAGCCAGATTATGCACAAATAATTAATATTAAATTGCAAAGTACCAAGCTAAACAAAGAACAATAAAAAAATGATAGAAATGAAAATATATCAAAGTATAGTTAGGGAAAGTATTGAAATTTTAATTGATGAAAGGATGGAAAGATATCAAAGTGTAGTTAAAGATAGTATTGAAATCAAAAGTATTGAAAAATTAGTCAATAAATCCTAAGTCTTGGTCCCATCACTTTTCCTTAACACTTCCTCTTTGATGAGCACCCATGCCTCCTTGAAGTTGCCTCTGGGCTTCACAATTTGGGATTTTAACCACAAACAACAACTCACTGCTTGCTCCATCTGCTTTGGAGCCATCACACAAAAATTGATAAGACAATTGAAGATGGATGAGAATGAAAAATGTAGGCAATGGTGGAAAAGGGGATGTGAAATTGAATGAAGGGAGGAGGAAAAACAAAAATTGATTTACTCACCTGATATGATGGATACTAGCTTGCCCCTGGTATAAGGTGGTTGGGATCTGTGCTGATCTCTGGTATTCCATTGACATCACCTGAGGTTGTTTCATTGACAGCTGCCCAAAGGGGATGGTTGTACCATATCAGGACAATCTGGATTAGGAACCCGATTATCTGCCCCGTTGACCCTGTATAGCACTGTGTATAGCACTGTGTATAGTGCTGTGTATAGTGCTAAGCATAGCGCTTCAGAGAATTACAGAGTGCTATACTGACGTCCTCTCCATTATATTGGCACAAAAATCATACATCTTACACATGAATTGCATAGTGGGCCGGTTGAGCACCATAATTATAATGCCAAAATTGATTATGGTGCTTAGCCCTTCACTATACACTATATAGTGCTATTAATAGCAGACCAAGCAGACGTTGATGGACACAAGAATGTTTGTGATGTGTGGCTCAGCAAATGCGCTCATAACACTGCATAGATGTAGTATTTTTCCCAAGTGAAAAATGATTGCATTATATGGGCAAAACAATTAGAAATGCATTATTTGTGCATTATTTCTGCATTATTTCCCCATCTTAATTGTTTTTGGCATTAAATGAAATCATCCTTTACTTCAGAAAAATACTTCATCCACCCAGTGTAAGTGCAATGCACACAGACCGCATAGCCAAAAAAATGGTTCTCAATTCCATCCCTTTTGCATTCTGCTGTATCATGCTTCATAGCTGATTAGCTCGTGAGACCAAACATGAAAAACCTTGACTAAAGGGCTATTATTCAATAGATTTGAATGAGAGGTAGGGCCTTTTCTTGTCTGGTGCACTTATTGTGACAGCTCAGACCTGATTAACCCCTCAATTCAAAACAAAAATACTGCTCACATTACATGCATGCCACTTCAGTTTGTATTAACAATAAAGCAAAAAAACATTAAAGAAGGAACGAAATAGCCGGGACTGCGTACAGTGAGGCCTTTACACAAAGATTGGGAGCAAGTCACATCTTATCTAAACATTACATAGGAATCCCGCTTCCAAAAGGTGCAAAATAGCTGGATGCAGATGACAGTATCAGGAAACGTAATTCTCATACCATTTTCGTGAACACCTTCATGAGGATCACTTATTTATGGCGTCCAAATTTTGATGGATTGATCAACACTCCCTGTAGCCATGACTGTCACAACCCGTTGATTGACAGCTTCGCTAGATTTCGATTGAGAGATATCTTCATTGGTCGTCGGCGGGCCACCACCAGCGGGAGCTCGACCCCAANAAGCCATACATGTAACAAAATGGTCATGGGCCTCTAGTACTTTGACACAACGACCTGTCCTCAAATCCCAAACTCTGATCGTTTTGTCATCGGAGGCTGAAAGAAGATGCTTGCCGTTGGGGTGAAAGACTATTGCTCTGATCCAGTTATCGTGTCCAATCTGTGTAGATCAAGTTGAACCGCCGTGAGTTCGATGATTTGTTAGGAAAACAGATCTCGAAATCAATCTGAATCATACACACCAAGACTTTGAGGCATTGACCGCTAGTCGCATCCCAAATGCGAATACTTTTGTCTCGAGAGCCGGTTGCTACGAATATCGGGCTGTTTGACTTGGATTTTGTATCTGTGGCGGGTGGAAGCTATAGATGATCGATGATGGTCCTAAATAAGCGTCGTAAACGAAACCTGTGGATTAATTTGACTTTTACGCACTGGAATCCCTGCTAGTTCCCTGATAGCGGGATTTGCGAGATCGGGCGCAAAAACTGCAACCTCTACAACATGTTCGTGTCCGCGTAACTCAAGTTTGGTTTCACCTGTCGATACGTCCCATATACGGGAAGTCTAAAACGATTTATCAGACGTGGCCAGAACTAGTGTATAATGAGGGAGCTCACTTGATCGTTAGATGCACTGACTAACCATCGTCCGCTGGAGCAAGGCCATACACCCCGTACCCACTCCGAATGCCCTCTTAGCGTCTTGACACAAAAGCTGGATAGGCAGATGAAACCCCGATCAATGAATAGAAGTCCTGAAGATGACCATGCGGCTATTTCAGAAAAGAGTAGACTGACGAAGTTGCAACCTCCCATAATTTGATCGTTTGGTCTCGACTGGCGCTTACAATATGTGTATCTCCGGGCATGAACCGACAACTGGATACTGAATGATCGTGATCATAAAGAGTCTTGATGCACCGATAATTGTTGGAACAATCCCATAATTTCAAGGTCAAGTCTGAGGAGCATGAGACTGAGGTACGACGATGAATCAACTCAAGACGCTTCGATCTCTGCGAACAAGCATGTAAACCCACCTAGAAAGGTTCCCTTAGTGTCATAATCCACGTCACAGACGACTTTGGTGTGTCCCTTGAGCGTAACTTCAAAGTCTCCCGTCTCGTAATCCCACACTTTGATAGTACTATCTTCACTGGCAGACACAACATTTGAAAACCGAGGATGAAACGTGACCGCAGTGATAGGAGCACGATGGCCAGTCTGGACAAATCATCGCAAAGAACAAATGCTATCAAAACGCAAGATTCCCACAGCAAACCAGGTGATCTCACCAGAGTATGTTTTGGACCACCACCGCGCCCCGGGATCCAGTCATCATCTTGGCCCCGTCGTGAGGCAGTAGTCGAGCCTGAAGAAGCAAGCTCTTCCTTCAAGAGGGTGTTTTCGCGTTCTAGATCCATTATCTAGCGGGGAGCGAATCGAAATGCGATGAAATGTTCATTGAGGAGGAAAACTTTCCAATCATCTCCAACAGTTCGCCATGGCCCACTTATAATAGCTAATACAATTCATGTTTGCTCACCTTCTTTTGCAGTCGAATGACGCTAGTCCATTTCTTCTCTAGCAACCCGGCCCATTTCGCCTTGGGATCGGGTTGAAAATCGAGTTGACTGGGAAGTTCTGATTTCAAGGCTTCGAAAGCTAGGTGGAACCCGGAAGAAAATAAGAAATCAAGAACCGCCTTATGACTACAGTCAAAGTGGGTTCCATCAGTCTTCAAGGTGGCAGAATCGCTAGGAGATACGTGAGAAGCGTACAATTCTTCCTTCTGACGTTCTGACAAGACTGATGATAAGGGGGCCATGAAGTTGCGATTGGCGTGTCCGGTGATTGGAATAAGATGAAGTGAGGCTTGAGTGGTTCAATTGGGTATTATCGTGTTTAGTGTTTTGATAGACTTCAAGTATCCGAGTTGCAACCACTTGGAAGCTGAACGTAAACCCGAGACTCAGCAATCATCGGATCATGAGCGGCGAAAGACATGTGATCTTCGGGCCTCGAGCTAACCCCCGATTTTGAGTTGAAAGAAGCTGAAATCGCCCTGCTCAAGTTCCAACATTCCGTTCTCACCACCATCCGCGCAACCTTCGTGATCTGAGTTCTTCCCATTCCGACTCGTGTTAGAATCAAATCACTTCGTTCATCTGGCAGTTGATGTCTACAGCCACTTCTGCTAAGCCTAGTCTCGCCGGAGTCCGGAACAAACAGCGGTTGGCTTCTTCTACAGGGCTTCCTGCAATGTCACATCCCATACTGATTCTATTTCGTGGATGCTTTGCTTCTCACCTTACCGGGTTGTCTTCTTTGAATTAGAAAAGGTGTGGCCAAAGCCGCTGCCAAATTCGAACCAGAGGGTGAGATCCAAATCCAGTCACTTCTTACCAATTCACTTCGTTAGTGCTGAGTTCCGTTCGGCACCGATTCACCCACCATCAGAATTTCGCGATCAGATTCTCAAGCATTTATCGACTCTACCTGCGAATGATTTCGACGCGGTCGCTGCAAAACTTGATTCACTTGGAAACCAATTAGATTATCGTAAATATGAGGGGCCACTGTTCGAGATCTTGCTTGTGGGCGGGATCTTAGCCCCAGGAGGGAGCTACGTTGACGATGGAGCGGAAAAAAGTCCCTTCAGCATAATCACTAGCACCAAGTACCCTGTTGACCAAACGGACATGAAAAAACACGTTGACGTGTTTAACAAACTGATCAGGCGGTACGACAAATCAACCACTTAACTAACGAGTTCTTATGACGAATCAGGAAGAGAGGTACTGACTTACCTTGATGAATTCCAGATACAAATATTTGCAAAAGCTGTTTGAGGAAAACGCCCTTACTGGCTTGTTACAATACATCAATAAGTTTGAAGGGCCTGATATGGAGAGACTTGCTTATGCATTAGCTCTTTTCATGTCCACTGGTTTGGCAAGCTCAAATGTACTACTCACTCTTCAAAAGGAACACTTAGTCAAGGATGGTAAGCCCAAGTCCATAGACTCTCGTTTTCATTCTCGTGTCTCAAAGCCAATTGCAACTTAGAATACAATATTCTTTTCTAGGGATCTCCTTGAACTTCGTCACCAAGGTTTTCAGAGCATACCTCCAAGTGGAGACTGCCGATCATTTATCTGGATCCCTCCGACGTGGTGGTGTCACGGATATATATGGGTTCTTCCCACCTCATCAACGCGAACGTAGCGATTTAGAAGCACACTTCAAAAGTGCAAAATTGGATGCCATCGTCACCTTCGCCCAAAAGCAGAAGAGTGGCCAGATCCGTGATGAGACTTTAGCACACTTGAAAGAAATGGTGGCATCCGAAGAACCGCGTGCCGAGGTGATTCACATTTGACTGTTTCTACTTTGCTGGCCATTTGCTCTACTAGACGCTATTTCTTCTTTCTTCAGATCATCGCGTTTCTGCGAGAGCAAGCTCAAACCGGCGTTATTCCTGACGTCGAGTTCATTGCTTTAGTGTGGGCTGGGTTAATGCATAGTCTTGACATGGGCAGTCGTCCCGACCAAATAGTAGACATGGTAGTCAAAGAGGTAACTGTAAGTTAGAAGATAAATTCTATATATGTTGAATGTGTGACTGAAGTATACATCCCATCAGGCTGTTGCCCCTGTGTTGGCTTGCTTTTGTGAGAATGGACGGACGCAAATCTCCTTAATTAACACCATCCAAGTCTGGGCATACGAGTGCGCCGTTCCTCTGTTATACCAACTGACGTCTACTGATACAATCTTGGTCTATTTGTGGGTGACAGGAACACCAAGGTGATGGGAGCTTTCGCTCGAATTTTGAAGGAGTTATATGCTCACGATGTCGTAAGCGACCAAGCCGTATTATATTGGCATAGCAAAGGTAGCAAACCTCAAGCCAGACAACATTTTCTCAAATCGAGTGAACCATTGGTGAAGTTTTTACAAGAGCAAGATGATGATGAAGATGATGATTGAAATAGTTATCTCTTGCCTCGATTGCATAGTGCTTTGATATGTCTCGATATGTTTTCTTATATGGTGGTGTGCAGTCAATATCGTCAATTGGAGACATCAATACAAGGTTATTCGAACTATGGCTTTTCTCCTCCAATAATCATGCAGTGATTGATGAGCGACATTTGGCAAAGGTTCCACCTCCAACTTGCTCCATGGGACCATGTCGCGCCCAATTGCTCTACATAGATACAGATTACACTGGTCACGCACCCAGAGAACTGGCATTGGACACTTTTCTGGGAGCTCTTACCCTGCGTCCCAGATCCATCTCTCAGTACATGAATGTCCCACCGTCTTACCTATGTCCATTGAGCTATTCCCTCAACCCTTCAACCCTGCTTCACTTAGGAAGCGAAACAAATATTGCCTCTATCACTCCAACTCCTGTCACCTTTGCACTTCACACCTCGCAATGTTCGAATGCTTGCCAATACTGCCGTTGACTCTAATTTGCAGCGGTGACTATCATATGTACTCTAACATTCACAAAAATTAATTTTTCTATTGCTGAGGATACAAAACGTGTGGATTCAATTGAAGGGCTCTTATGTGCCTAGAAACTTGATTGACATAATCAAATTGAGTGGGGTCTTTGGCTGTTGATTCGCCATCATCCAAAATCTCAAATCCCTTCATGCTACATTATCAAGGATAGAATCAAGGGGGTTTTAGGTTCTCTCTCTTTTGGAAAATCTACGTGGTATAAACGTTGATGTCTCAACGTTCTTGGCTTCAAGCTCTTCCCGGTCACATATTACAACATATCATGGTTTGTTGATGTTTGATTCATCTGATAGTTACATTCGGATTTCTTTTCTAATCATATGCCAATTCGGTGATGTGTTTACCCTGCTCTGTATCAATAGCACGGTGATTGTTTTTTCGTCCAATGAATGACTGTTGAATACTATTATGGGGCTCCACGCGTAGTTTTTGCTCGGCTACCAAATTGACCTCATGATGAGGTGATGCTTCAGCCGATGAGGTTTTGGTAGATTTGAATGCGATAGAATTTTCTATCGATTCGTGTTCAAAGAGAGAACCAAACGAGTTTTCCAATCTGTTTAAGTTTGTTTCCTCTTCCGATTCGAAAGAGGGGACAACTTTCACAGCCAGCACCAAGTGAACTGATAACTTCAATTTCGACCATGCTATCGCCACCATCAAACAAGGAATTGGATAATATCCTATCACACCTTCTCGCAAGTCACTTACGTATTATTTGTCCTACTTCATTGCCTTTAGCCTGATAGCTTACTCCTAGAAAAAATGCCAAGAAATCGCAGATAGGCTTACCGAAGCGTATTTGAACTAGCATCTATCGTCCGGTCGATACGAAATTTGCTGATTTAACATGAAGCACGTCCACCTGAATGCCTTCAGGCGGGTTACCTTTCTCATGCTGATACTTTGATATCCATCTTGAACTGTTCCTCTCATCGTCAGGCTCTGAGTTTTTAACGGGATTGAGATGGCCTCGGCCATAGTACAACGCTTGGTGCGTCGTCTGATCGGTCAGATTTTTCGGCCCCAAGTCAGTCCAAGTAACATTCCTTACGAAAGAAGATGCAGGTAAGCATGGATTCTAGCTGTGTGCAGAATCTCAAACCTCTCTGAGGTTGCTTGACTCTGGCGCCGTGATCAAGTTTATCCCTCGGCTGAGACTTGATTGATACTCATATCTTCTGGTAGGTCCGCAACATCACACAAAAGCAGCTTAGGAGAGCTGATGCATGATCAATGCATTATTGTATGTCAAGAACATACATTGATATTTAGGCTTGGATAATATTACAAAAAATCTGTCTTCATTTCAAATCGCAAAGGATTCTCGTTGCTTTCGTTGCATTAGAGGGACTCTGGCATCTACTCACACCGCAAAACCATGAAAACCACCCAGTAAGGATGTTAAGAGTTCACTAGAGACGGAGCTTCACAGAACTCTCCAAAAGAGAGAAAATATAATGATGAAGTGATAGGGTAACAAAAAACATTCAAATGTTTGGGTTGGGTTCAGGGATTGATTGATACTTGGTTGTGATGAGTTAAGCAATATCCGTAAGTGCTACTCCTTGAGGATATACAGTCCGTGCAACGGGAGAACAGATCGGCTGAAATTCACGATGGCAAAGTATGGTGTTCTCTGATTCCCCGAGTCTGAACGGCGCTTCGAAAGTGTGGGTCCATTGATCTCCCTAAGAAGCCAGGAGCCCCATTGAGAAGGGGCGAAGTAATTAGGGGGTCAGACTTCGACGACCAATAAGGATTTTCCCAAGTTGGGAAGCTGAAATATCGTCAAGTACTTACGGAAGACATTAGACTGGCACTACTGTAAGTCACTGGGCAAAACTTTGGACTAAATTATCATGACCTAAAACCAACAACCACCCTACGGAGTGGCTAGCGGAACACAATTTTAAAAACAATGTAAAAAACGTAAACAAAACAATAAAGAGGATATTGAAAACACAATAATCCTAATCATTTAGACAAAAAGTTCTAGAAACTATCAGAAAAACAACGTTGTTATTTGCTAACATTAACCTAATAAAGAACTAAAAAGAAATAAAAGGAAATCAAAAGTTTATTATATTGTTTTTGATAAAGATAACCAATCGCTCGTTAAAAAGCAAAAAAGTAAAATCTTACAACAGACAATAAAGACATCGAGACTAAGTAAAATAAGTAAAATAAAGTAAACTTTTGGGAGGGAAGGGCGGGATTCAAAAAATAACTACGATTTTCTTGATGAACTTGACGAATGAAGTTGATGGATTGGAACTCTGGACGAAATTGGTAACGAGAATGTGCCAACAATGACCCGACCCAAAATGATTTAAACAATCATACTCGAAATACCTAATTTCCGATATTCCAATCAGTAAATAATAATCAAGATCCGTTTCCTCATCCTAAAATCTCATCCAAGCACTCTCGCAAAATCTTTCAATCATCATCTGTTCGAGCACACCACCTACCCCCCATGCCTTCAAAGCGTCCACCCGATAGTGATGCAGACAACCCGCAAAACAATTCAGCGAAAAAACAAGACCAAAATTGATCGGATACAGATACGACCATGGAAGAAGTTTTGGATGATCTTACCCAAAACTCACAATCCAACGATGCTCTCCTGAATAGTGTCATCACGATGATGACAATGTTCATGGAAACAATACGTGAACTCAGAGAAGAAATACGAGCTCTCAAAGAAGAACAAATCGCTAAACCAACCACTCAACCCCAAACAATTCCCCAACCACCGCCAACTCGACCAAATGCTTGGACTAACCCGTACCCAAAAGCCAAAACAAACACGACTCAGACACCAAAACCCCCACCAATGAACGCCGGGATCAACCAGTTCAAGGCATCCTCACTAATAATGCATAAAGCTCCGGGTACTGAACCGTTCAAAGACATGTCCAATATTGAAGTAGTCCAGAAAATCAACACAGCTCTACAAACAGTCAACGCTACGGTCAACAACGCCCCGGTCAGAATAAGAAGCGCCTCACTACTCAAATCTGGAGATATACTAATGAATATGGACAACCAAATGATGAGATCTTGGCTCATCAAATACAAACACAAATGGAAAAAACTAGCCCACAAGGATTTCAAAACTACTCAAACTTGTTATCCCATTCTCTTCAACTATGTCCCAGCCGAATTCAAAGTCAAAAGCTCAAGCTTCCTCATCAAATTAAGTGAACAAAATAACATTCCTCTTGACTCACTCCACTCGGCTCAATGGGTCAAACACCCCAAAGATACAAAGAAACAACATGGCACAATTGTTCTCAATTTACTTGATAAATCACTTGCTCATCAGATTGAAAAAGGAGGACTTTACATTGATTGTATTAGACTCTGAAGTAAGACTTACATTCAGGGCCCGACCATGTGCTTCAATTGTCTAGATCTAAATCATGTACAATCTTCATGCAAATTCACTGCTAACTGTGCTAAATGTGGTGATACCCACAACACAAAGGAGTGTGCCAACAACAACATTGCCCAAAACTGTGCCAGATGTGTAAATTTTGACTCCAAAAGAACTTCCTCACAAATTGACAGATTCCTTCCCAAAACGCTCATTCACCTAAGAGTCTAACCTGCCCTCTTAGAAACACACAATTGCAGATTACTCACTATCTACTTATTGAAGATGGATCATAGTAGAAGATACATTCAACATTGTCCCGCCCAAACCACCAAACAACTCCAACAACAACCTCTCAACAGATGACTACTCATTCAACATACCAATCATATTAGAGAAATTCTCCATCCTCCACTTTAACTGCCATAAGTCCAAATAAATAACTGTTGAAGCATTAACTCAGACCCAGTAGTCAATATTTTGTTACAAGGACCCTGGTTCAATCCTCTTAATTGTTCTTTCCCTAACCACAAAGCTTGGCATCAAATCAAAGCATACAACTACTTCCCTAAATCCTGGGAAGAAAGACCGCAAACTTGCTGTAAGGTTCTCGAGAGAACCTTCACTATGGATTGGCACGGGACGGGAGCGGAGCTCCAAGATTAATTCTAAAATCCAACTATGCATTTCCAATTCCGACAGCTAGCTCCATCCGAAGGGTATTCGATGAAGAAGAGTCTTCATGGAGCTAGGGCGTCTCTGAGTACAAATAATCCAGCCACCCGTCTAAATCCATACGTCTGAGCCACGCTTCTACATGTAACACCTTACACTTGCGTCTATATCTCAAAACTTATCCCTACAGCCCAAATATTGATCCTCCCAAGCAGCTCAGATATTATACTCAGCATCGATATCAAAGACCCCAACAATATTCACCCCAAACTATGATTAATCTTATGGTACAACCCACCAGGTTCCCTATGTGGACTGGCCACACTCAAACAATGGCTACGCCTCTACCATAACAGACAAGTCCCCACGCTCATTACAACCAACTCCAACCTTCCCCAACAACTATGGAACCCTTCAAATTACCAAAATACAGATGTTCCAGCAAGAAAAGCCATTCACCTATGTGGCAATGCGGGTTTCAGCTTGTCATCGCCTAAAGTCATTCCAACACATTTCTCAAAAGGAACCAAGCCAACAACCGTCAATCTTATCTGGTCAAGTTGGAATCTGAAGGACAAAATACGCAGCTGCAAAGTCATTGAAAATGAACTATGCTTGGACCATCTACCTGTAGCTACTGTTCTTGATCTCTCAATCATCCCTCCCACTCATACACATATATCAGTATCAATAGCTAACTTAAAAATTCTCCCTTTGCACAAAAAAATAACAGATTCCCTAACGTGCCTCCCACCAGATTATACTACACCAAACAACATAAACCAAAGTGTTAACATGCTAACCCAAATCATAACAGACACAGCAAATGAACAAAGAAAAGTAGTGAAAACCAACCTCAGAAAGTATAGGATCTGGTGGGACGCGGACCTTCTCAATCCGATCCTCAAAACTCAAAAGCAAGCCAGACAATGGATGGCCCTTTCCAACTCACCTGAAGCTCACAAATACTATTGCAACTGGCAACTCTACTACAAATCACAAGTCCTCACAGCTAAGACCAACCACTGGAAAAAAATTCTAGCTACATGTTCAGAAAATGAAACTTACAAAGCCTTCAAATACACAAAACTCTCCCCATCCGGCAAGGTAGCTCCACTCCAGAATCCAGAAAGCTCCTTTGCTACCGACAAACCACTACAAGCTAAGATGCTTTTTGAGGGCACCTCAGTAGCTCACATAGAAGTAGATCTTTTAAACTTACCTCAAACAATCCCACCTCCATCCCAAAACACTCACATTTTCCCTAATCTAGAACCTAAAGAACTTAGATGGGTTGTGGATAATCTACCAAACAGAAAAGCCAAGGGTGGCGACAACATGTCCAACAAACTCTTGAAAATCTCTCTCCCAGCAATCAAACACAAGCTTTGTAAATTGTTCAACACCTGCTTTAGACTTGGCCACTTCACGGACAGCTGGAGATCAGCAGTTACAATTATTATAAGAAAAGCAAACAAAGACAATTACTCTAACCCCAATTCATACTGCCCAATTGCCTTACTAAGCTGTTTAGGGATGATCCTTGAAAAAATCATTACTAGCCGTATCACATACTGGGCAGAAAACTTCAAAGTTATCTCGCCATGTCACATGGGTGGACGCCAACACCATAGCACAGACAATGCTTTACTTATCCTGATGTCCTGGATCAAGGAAAAATGGCAAAAAAAGGAGGTAGTATCTGCCCTTTTTCTTGATGTGAAATCAGCCTATCAGTCTGTTCATTGGGAACGGCTATGACATATACTTTGCAAAGGAAACTGCCCACAATAGCTCATCAATCTAATACAAGGCTTCCTGCCAGAGAGATCAACTAATCTAAGGTTACAAGATTTCTTTTCTGAAAGGTTTGATATTGAAAATGGCCTACCTCAAAGATCTCCATTATTGGCTATCCTCTACATCATTATAACTGTGAATTACTAGGTATGGACACACCAACTCCCGAGTCCAATACCATCTCAATTGGCTTTATTGACAACGTGGTACATGTAGTCGTGTCAAAGAACTTTGAAACCAACCTAACCAAACTAAATCATCACGCACACAAATCAATCCACTGGGCTCGTAAACATGGAGCTATTTTTGACAAGAAAAACGCTCAACTAATGCACTTTTCCAATGAGAATAAACCAACAAGCCCAAGCTTTCAATTTGGCTAAACTCTCATTCACCCCAGGTACAAGGTCAAATGGTTAGGTCTTTGGTTAGACCCAAAACTCAACTTCAGTAGCCCCATCCAATGTGTCAAAAGAACGGGTGAACTCACACTCAACCAACTCAAACAAATGAACAAGTGCTACTCAGGCCTAGTAACAGAAGAAATCAAAAAATTAAACAAGGCAGCCCTCTTCCCAAGAATGCTTTATGGTAGCATAGCCTGGTTAACGCAAAAAAACAAAAAGAAAGCAAGCCAAATCCTAGGACAATCCAGAACAAAGCAAATCAGATTGCACTAGGAGCGTTCAAAGGCACCTCAAATGAGATTGCACAACATGATATGTACATGGCTCCGATGATCTGGACAGCAATTATTAGACATCATCAATACATCCTGAATCGCCGATCAGCCCACAAATTCATTGGATACAAACTCAGATCAAATCCCAAAACACACCCGGGACTGATTCAAGAAACACTTAGCTTCAATCACCTCAAACCACTTACCAAAGAAAAGATTGAAACAATTTTCCCATATCCCATTGCGCCATGGGCTAAAAGCTACAGATCAGCGTTAAATGTAGACAAAACAAAAGACGGAGCTCTAGAGATATTACCGGATCAGATAAAGCTGGAGGAAGATAAAGGTTTGATTATCATTATCACCAACGGCTTGGTGAAACAAGAAGGGGGTGGTGCTGCTGCGGTCTCCAAGACCATAAGTGTAGCACAAGCTGTGGAGTTGGCGGAAAACTACTCAAACCACAAAATGGAACTGTTGGGCGTTTTGCTTGCAACAGAACTAGCTAACAACCTAATTTTCAAACAAGGTACCTTGACTAACAATCTAGCTGTCTTCAGCAACAACCAAGGTGTGATTAGTCTAATTGAAGACGTCCCACGACCGACATCAGGTCAATACTTACTTATAAAAATCCGCTTACAACTAATGAAACTACCACCTTCAACCAATATCAAACTCTACTGGACTCCGGGACATAAAGGGATTGAGTTGAATGAGATAGCTGACCAATTAGCAGGTACAACAGCCAAAAATCAAAACAAAGAATTACAACTTCCATCAAGCTTAGGGAGCCTGAAACGCCAAACAAAAAACAGGTTCAATGTCAAAAAATTTCCATTCAAACCAGGTAAAAAACCCTTCTCTAGAAAACCCAAATTGATTGCAAAAAGTCTTGACACCCTTGAAAAAGGGACTACCGCGGCAATTGTTCAACTCAGAGCGGAATTCAGCCCCCTCAATGAACACCTCTTCAAAAGAACGCTCACTGACTCTCCACTGTGTCAAGTGTGCAAAGTCAAAGAGAACACTCACCACTTCCTTCTATGTTGCAGACAATACACTAAACTACAAAAGAACTTTAGGTTAAATTTGAAGGAGGATGGAATACGAGTTGGTTGGAATAATGTCACTAAACTCCTAGATTCACCTAAAGTTTTCCCATACTTGGCAGAATTCATTTGTTGTACAAAAAGATTTACACATTTTCATTCTTCACTTCTAGATGAACCAAAGAGAACAATTCAAAATGGGATAACAAAGAAAAAACCCAGGAGGACAGCCGCAGATCTAAGGACGGACATTTCTTAGTAGCTAAGGGGAATCCTCACAAACAAAAATGTCACTCAGGACTGTTCAATCCCTTTTAACGGGTTTGGTCAACAGGAAATACCTGCTTCTGAGACAGTTCTTCACACCTTCTTAGCTCAAACAATTACTTTTGGTCTAAACATTCACTCGGTACGGTTCATCACTGTTGCCTCACGCCAAAAGCGACTCCCTTGTTCTCCAGTGACTCCCATTGATGCTAGGATAGGAGACTTGAGAGGAGGATCAAATGCCTGCTCAGCTCTGTTGTAAAACCTCAAGAAGTTTTGAGACTAAATGACTCTATACTTAGACTGAATTCTTAACGGGCGTGCTTGCACAAAGGTGTTTATAGAGGGTCACCGCTTCCTTCGGTTGGGCTAAATGCCTAAAGGTGATTACTTTAAAGGTGATAGATCGAAATGATATATTATCTAACGTTTGATGCAATCCTAAAATCCAAATGGAAGGAAACTGCTCACTTCACATAGACATCTCAAACAAGTTTAAAAAAACTGAGGAATCCCTACAGCCAAAAGACAGCGCAATCTCCCAATCTGACTAGATGGCCGTCCCTCCAAGGTATAATAGTCTCCTACTTTTCTAACAGTTTAGATAGTGTTGTATGCAATACATGC
>KZ124293.1:0-10321 GCA_002157025.1 Melampsora abietis-canadensis | reverse complement strand
TGGGGCTACCAAGGGGGGGTGGTGGGGATACCGGGATCCATGAAATATTGAGGTTAAAACGAGGTTGAAGGGGTGGTGAAGGGACTCGCGCAGAGCTCCTGAACGTTCATACTCTCAGCAACCAAGTCAAAGGCTGAGTGTAACTGTATAAGCCATTATACTCAGCCACCCCGCTGAACATGGATATTGGATGGAAATAGTTGAATTACGAGTGAAATTGTGTATGTTGCTGTGACCTCGACGTCGAGGTCGCATTCAACGGGCATTGTGTTATGTCTGTTTCTGCCGGACTGTCGAGCCTATTAACACAATCCCTGTGCCAACAACAGTCCCACATCGGTGAAAGTTGAATACAAACAAAAGGAAATGAAACGCTGTAGCAACAAAAGGCATCTTGTTTGCAAACGCGAAAGTGCTTTTCCCGAGGCTGGTCACAGGCCTCCAAAACTCAAACTGATCGAGATGAGTTTCACTGAACGTGGGGGCTTGCGGATATCTTACCATTCGATCATGCCACATGAAACTCCAGTGTCATCACCGGCACGTTGCTTTTCAAGATGCAACAAGTCACCATTGTCTATGGAGAACAAACATGAGCATATTTTCGTCGAAGAATTAGATCGACTTCGTTAAAGGTGGAGGCATGCTTTACAAGTTGTCACTGAAGTCGAGATCCAGGAGAAGGAAAAGTCGCTACAACCTTCTCAATCTTCTTGGCCTCAGCCCATCTTCCTTCACCTTCTCGTACATATTTCCAGCGTGGATATCAACCTGCCTTCATCCCCTGGACGTTTCGTGAATTTCATTTCTTGTTAACTTTTAACCCTGATCCAACCTCCACCAGTATCTTACCACCTTGATACCTGTCGAGCCGCACCTCGAACATCTGAATACCTCAAGTGAGCACTCATCAAAGTCAGCTTCGAAATTTCCTTCCTAGAAACGTGGTATAGGGCGCTTGCAGGCCTCACGATATAAGTAACCTGTTATCACAAAGTCACATCATCCGATTCACTCTTTATCATCGTCAAAACCGTACGGAGGTTACTTCATATACTACGCACCCGTGAAAATACAATATGACACCATATTCGGTTCGCTCGCGGTTCACTCTCGCCTTACTGATTCTTACCGGCTTGGTTTATTGGTGGCGAAGAAGCACATTCACAAATACTTTTCAACATGCTATCAAACTCACAACTCCTCCTCAATCTCCTCGCCCCCGCCCGTCTTTGCCCCTCCGTGAATCTGCGTTCGCACGCAGGGAGGCTATTCGTCTCTTTCCTCATAGAAGCGGGGAGCCTGAATGGCGTCTGAGGAATCAACATACCCTCACTCGCTTAATTCAATGTCAGCGTGCCCCAGGACTTGCTCCGTGTACTCCCAAAGACAAACATATTGGTGAGTTTTTTCAGTTCAACAAAACTACAACGTCAGCATTGTGTGCCGCTCAACCCCAATTATTGGTCAAGATATCATCTCCCGGCGTCAAATTTAAGCTGACCTTCCTCGGTGTCCTGATTCATGTCACAAGTCCTTTTGGGTACCGTTCATTTCCAACGTGTTGTCGATGGTTTGTTCAAGCAGAGAGCGGCGTTTCCAGCGGGTGAAGCAATATGTTGGTTTATTCTTGTTGGTCTGATCAATTCCAAGCTGAAAAATGTAGCTCAAATCCCTCATTTCTCGTCACCAGGGGCAGATGCTTTGCTATGGGCGTTGGATCAGCTCAAGTACCCATACCTGGTTGTTGACGGCTTCAGTCACAACAACACCAATTATCGTCTGGGTCAAGTTTACAATCTAATCGGGGATGATGTCAGCATGGTTTTGGGTGACTATCTCTCAGGTATGAGTCTAGTTTTCTCTTGAACTCGAAACATCTAAGTTAACTGCAATGTTGGAGGCAATTTTGAGAAGCCCACTGAGCACATATGAGTTGAAGGCGCTGATTTTATCTGCACCACCGATTTCAATGAACCTTTTGTTTTACTTCCTGTGTGATTAGTACCCAATTGTTTGAACAATCCCCTCTGCTTTCAGACATCGTCGTTCCCAAATGGTATACCAGCACATAAGCTCTTTGTCTTTGATGGTGGGTTGTTTTCCTTCTCTATAAATTCAAATCCCGCAATGCATGAGAATCCCACTTATCTGAGTATCGATTCCCTTTTTGCTGCTGTTGTTACGCTAGGTTTTGGACAGTATGTTTAGCTTTGTCCAACTGCTCAGGGTTTCCCTTCAAGAGCAATTCGAAGCTGACTCTTCCCACTTTCTGCTTCTGCGTACGCCCTGCGCAGAGACGTGGGCCATCCGCTAGGTCGACAGTGGCATCTCACATTCTACCCTTGTATGCCTCATCTTTGACTTTGACTGACTTGATTTCGGATCCGCTGAGGAATTATCGATCCAATCGCTTTTCGGAATTTTGTCTTCGCAGTGGAAGCAAAAGGATTCACTTACCTAGGTCTTACCCTGGAGCACTATTGCCACCACTTCGGCGTGGTTCCCGCTTCCAAACGTGTCAACAAGATTTACGTCCTAGGAAAAGACAGAGCCTACCTTCACAAGCCTGCTCCGGTCCTTTGGAGCCCCACAATCTTTGAAGAAATCGCAAATGAAACCGGCATCTCTTTCACCATCGGAACAGTGCAGAAATCCGTTTCAAAACTTCACGGAGATGAACGTGACGAGCTTTGGCCTGGCTTGGATGACATTGGTAGCCTGTCGCGAGACGATTTTATCTATCAAATTCAGCACCATCGAGCTGTAATGGGTTTAGGATGGTCGCCACAGATCTCCAGCCCTCTAGAGGCTCTCTGTCTTGGAACGCCGTTTATCAATCGTGAGCCAATTGTTATGAGATTTGTGATAATCCCACCACCCCTCTAGCTTTAGTACATGCTCCCTCTTTTCTAGATATTCTCCAAAATCACTTCTCGTATACTCGAAGTCCTTCACATCTTAGGTTACCTTTGTTTTGGCCACTTGTCCTGATGAAATTTTTGGACTACAGCTGTGTGGGTAGGTCGCCGAAGCGAGCCAGATCGTTCGAAATGGCACACTCAACATCCCTATCTTGTAAGTGTAGCGCTCTGAACAACTTTGTAGTACATTAAATTTTTGTAACTGTACTTCATCTATGATCATAGATTGAGAATTCATGGGGCTTTGTCTTATTTTGGAAACAGGCACATTTTGATCCACCTTACGTCTATAACGTCCAGGATCACCGGAAAGATGACCTCTTGGAGGCAGTAGATTCCATCATGAAAAATCCACTGAAGGAAGCATTCATTCCAGACGACATGAAGAAAGAAGCCTACCTTGCTCGGTTGGTATAATTCTCACTTGTTACAATGAAGTGCTTTATGATCAATCATCTTTTTGATATTGGGTTTTCTTCACAGGATTGACGGTTTAGTAACCCGAAACTGGCTAAAGCTTTCTCGATCAAAACCATCTCGTTCAAACACCACTACTACCACCCCTCCATAGTTACCCGCAGTTTAGCCGGCTCGGGAACCCACCCGTCTTGACTGCGCCCCACTCATCAGAACCCGCGAAATAGAGTTTGCGTTGGACATTGTGGGAATGATTCCGAGCACACCAATGTCCACGCAATAACATCGCGTCCCACTCTTTTCAGGAAATTTCACCTACATCTACATTTTGGGCTCAATCTTTCGCAGATCTGGCTGCTACCCTTGATCAATTGCGGGTATTGTACGGTCGGCAAACTGTGATTCTTCCGTGAATCTATTCGCGTGTTCAAGGCTGTATTGGTTCAGATGGGACATCATTCCGTGTCGTATGTGGATGCTCTCACCATTGGGATCATGCTTCCTGTGTTTCATAAGTTAAAAATAGCAACCGAATTCAATATGTTTCAATCTTTTGGCACTTGTTGAGACTCGCTTTGCGCTCACTTCATTCAATGACAAAATCGAAGACACAAAATCTTACAATGCTTATCAGGAACAAGGACGGTCCAAGTAGAAAACTGCAGCGATTTCAGACATGCGTCAATAGTTCCTCACCCCTGTCTTACTGTATGTATGTAGAGGGTCCCAATTCTTTGCTTGGATGAGCCTCCAATGAAAAGGTTGAGTGCTGATATCTACTTCAAGAGATTGTTTTGAACCAAATGCTGATGACCAGCTCATCTTCGAAATAGCCCTCAATCCAAAGTCCAATCGCGAGATGGCTATGAGACTGGGATAACATTCAAGTTAGTAACTTGATGTGATACCAAATCACAAGTGACTAAAGGAGCAAACCTGCTCAAACCGAAGAATGAGAATCAGCAAGATATACGTTATCATCAATACAAGAGCAGAACAAAAGAAATGCAATAATAAAATGAGATAACGTTCAAGCTAGTAACTTAATGTGATACTAAATCCGAATGAGCAAACCTGCTCGAAGTGAAGAATGAGAATTGGTAAAGAAAAAGGGAAAGGTACAAATGGTAACATGGCCTTCATCTTATATAGCAAATACTTCACTACAAGAGGATCACAGCAAATGACGTAATGATAAGTAAGAAGATCAATAGACCATATGATCATACAAAGGACTAAGATTAGATTAGATAACCCAAATACGTCATATCTCAATTAGCACTGCCCAGAAATAGGTTTGGCGCGAAGGCTCTCAGTTTTGAGGCTTCAAGAATTTCCTGCTAAACGCTAGACGACCCCGGAGGGACTGAGCGATTGCAGTGAGATAAAGAACAGGACCAGACCCGTGGGGCGGTCTATCGCACTACAATCTAAAAGTACCGTAAAAAGTAGGCAGATAGAGAATGGGGGGACGGTGGGAACGGAAAAAACTTCTAATAAATGTAGAGATTTATGAAAGAAGATTTTGTTGATAATCGACTGGATGAGTACAGAGTTATGAAAGATAATTTGAAGTTAACAAAGAGACATTGAGCTGAAAACCGAGAAGGTCCAATAATAACGATGTAAAACGATTATTAAGAATCTCGCACAAAGAGCTCTTTACCACACGTCATAAGATCATCAAAGATGATCAGAGTAAGTTCGTTCCCAGCCTTTTAGAGTTGAAAACCTTTCCAAGCCATTCATATTGTAGACAGGGGGTTGTACACGACTGCGGCACAGCCATCATGTGACGTGGAAGTACTTTTATCTTTATCTACCGACAGTTTCCGAGTTTTGGATTCCACATCATCAAGTGGTTTCCGTTTTGTCTATTTACTTATTTTGCTCGGATCTCTTCTTGTTCACAATAGGTAGATTGAAATATATCATCAAGTGGTTTCCGTTTTGTCTATTTACTTATTTTGCTCGGATCTCTTCTTGTTCACAATAGGTTATGAGCCTGCGCCGCCTGTGACGAGTCGAATTAACGCAAAATCGTATGAAGACACGAAAAACGGACTTTGGAGATCCTCAACCACCAATCAAAGAGTCGAAAGCGAAAACCGTCGAACTTCCCCCATCTCCTGAATCCCCTGAATCCTCTCCCTCACCTTCATCTCACTCATTCTCACGAACGAAAGAAATCGCAGAATTTAAACCCGTCATTCATCCAAGCATCGCACGAAAACATCCACATAAACACGAATCGAACATGTGCTCAGCTGAAGAGAAGCTTGATTCCCCCCTCTCGGCTACTGAGAAAGAGGACTTAGAGGAACTGAAGGATCAGATGAAGAGCATCACGAACATTACGAACTTCGAACATCTTGCGAAAGATGGATCAAACTTTGTCGACTGGCGCGAAGAAACTGCGCGAGCGATTTATCGAACCACCGGAATCAACGATTACTGGGGAGGCCCTTTTCTGCAAATCACGAACAGATTACTACGCGAACAAAATCGAGCGGCAATGACGATATGCAAAAGCACAATCGACACAAGCCTGCGACGCATCATACGACCTTGCAAAACTGCCAAAGACATTATGAAGGTGCTGAAAGCACACTTTCAGAAAGGAGGCCGCACCGCGCAATTCGCCCTTTTCCAAAAATTATTCTCTCTTCGACCGAACCCCTCTGATGACAACATACTCAAACACACATCCAAGATCGATGCTATCATCAACGAATTGGAGTCCACAGGACTTACCTGGAATCACGACTCTATCACGAGCCTCTTCTATCAACTCAACCTGCCTGCTGAAACAAACAAAGCTGTTAACAAGGAGCTAGACTCCTTGTTCGACTCGAAATCTGGGATCTTCACTGCGACCAATGTCCAAAACATAATTCAAGTTCACATGGCTAGAGAGAAAATAGCCAATGAAACAGCGAATATCAGCAATTTAGCGGCATCAATCGACGCCATGTCAATCAATGCGATGAACATCCACCAACAACGATTGCCTACATCCCCACCAGCTCATTTTTATCAATCGCAATGTCTTCCTCCAGGCCGATCATTCAAACCAAGGATCAATTGGAAAGGCGGCCCAACTGAAATGACTGATAGCAACATCCCGCGAGCTGAGTCCATCACTAAACCGCTTACGATCCCGGCATCTGCTGTTGCTGGTGTCAAATCTCATCTCCCTCAATGTTTTTACTGTGGCGTATTCGGCCACGGCTACGAACAATGTCCGATGATATCATCTGGACATAAGAGGACAGCCGCTCATTACAACGACTGGCGAAGAGTAAAGGAATGTAATTACATGTATAGTTTGGATGCGCTTTTTCCGAACTCATACAAACTTCCCTCTTCCGGAACCGCATCACGTTCTTCCACCCAACCATTATCCTCTTATCGCACGAATCGATCAACACCTAACGTACGAGTTCAGTCGATAGAGTCGACTTCAACTGAACCTGAACACATCCACGCTTCGGCTATCGACTGGAATTCAGATGGCATCAAAATGCCGGATGATGACAGAGAAATTCCCACTGAATATTTATTCAACGGGGGAGCCACGGACGCTGTAAGCAATCAGAAGTCCATTCTCCTCAACTATAAATCCCTCCTCAACCCTATTCCCATTCACACAGCGACTAATGATTCGAATGCTGTGATCATTGGGAAAGGCGATGTCCAAGTGACGAGCGACGATGGCGACTCCGCCATAATCAATAACGTATATTACTGCCCCAAGGCGACCTCCACTATCTTGTCACCAGGTGCCTTGATTTCGGACGGTGCGACAATCACCATGAACGCTGCTCACGAAATGAAACTCCGATTGAAAAATGGCAAGACTATCACTGCACGACACAAGAACAGAAGATGGTTTATAATGCCTAAAGCTCATTGTCACGTGAAGGATTCTTGTATCCCTCTTCCCTCATCTATTTGTGCAATGAAATCGTCTGTTGATTTATCGAAACTATGGCACAGACGCTTCGGGCATGTTGCAATGAGACGGATTCGAAAGCTTTTTCAGAAAGCTGGAGAATATGGCTTACCGGACAATGCCTTGCCCACATCCATCGTATGTGATGACTGCATGCGATGCAAAAGCACCCGACGTCGAGTTCTGAGCAGTACCAATTGAGAGATTGGATTGTTAGACGTTGTGGTCTCAGATGTTGCTGGACCTTTCACTCCTTGTCTTAGCGGTGAAAAACTGATGGTAACTTTCAGAGATGCAGCATCGACGTACTCGAAAGCAGTCATAATCAACAATAAATCAGAAGTTCCGAACCATTTCATCAACACAATCAAACAGTGGGAGCGTGAGACAGGCTTGAGGGTCAAGAAAGTTCGGACCGACAGAGGAGGTGAATACGTCACTGGAAGTCTGAACACTTGGCTGAAAAACAAAGGAATTCAGCATGAATTCTCTAACCCATATGAACCGGAGCAGAACGGCGTCGCGGAACGTCTGAACAGAACCATTGGAGACATAGCGCGGACTCTCCTCATGTCTGCTAAGTTACCACATCAATTTTGGCACTTAGCATATCTGACCGCTGTCTATCTTCACAATCGCATCCCTAATTCCATCACCGACGAAAAAACACCATACGAGCTTTTCTTTGGCCGTAAACCACAACTCGACATAATCCGCACATTCGGCTCCAAGGCCTTCGTCCACATCCACAAAGGACAACGNAAGATCGTGCCCGTGAGTGTCTGATGGTGGGTTATATCGATGGAGGAAAGGGTTGGTTGTTCTATGATCCTTCCTCGAAAACCCTCATCACATCTGCCATAGCTAAATTCCCTTACGAAGAAATTTTATCATCCCAATTGAATACTCAGAAAGATTCCCCAACGAAAGAAACCTTTACCTCATCAGACTCCATCAATAAAATCCTCAATGCCCCCCTACCAAACAAAGGGAGTATCGACCACATCATCAATGCACTCAAATTAGGCGAATTTGCCGACGAAGTACGTATTGACGAACAAGACGTTGCTGCACAACACGCCCTGACTAGCGAAGACTACCTGAAACTCATGAACCCGCCAAGATCTTTTTCTGAAGCAATGCGATCTGAACATGGTCGTCAGTGGAAGGAAGCTTGCGACGCCGAAATGAAGATGATGGAGACTATGAAAGTTTGGAAAGTGATCAGTTGACCCAAGAAACTCTCACCGATCGGACTGAAGTGGGTATTCACATAGAAGAAATTTGATGATGATGGTAATCCCATCAAATTCAAAGCCCGACTCGTCGCGAAGGGGTACAAACAACGCGAAGGAATCGATTACACTGCAACCTTTGCACCAACCGCCACATTCGCAGGTCTTCAAATCATGTTGACCATAGCAGCACACAAGCGATGGCCTACACACTCTTTCGGTATATCGTCAGCATATCTTCACAGCGGAATTGACTCTGAGGTATACTTTTTGTTACCTGCGGGGTACATGTGTGAAGAGAAGAAAAGAGATCAAGTCCTGCAAGCACTGAAGGCGCTTTACGGCACCAAGCAGGGCGCGAGGTGTTGGTGGAAGCATATCGACTCGATACTGGCAGAACTTGGATTCACTGCNTAGCCAATATGATCAATCTCTCTATATCTATAGACGCAATGATGATACGTGTATAATTTGGCTTCACAGTGATGACGGGGGAGTGACCGGTAGCTCAGAAGAATTACTACAGGAAATATATGAAGCATTGAAAAAGAAATTATTAATCAAGTGGGAAAAGAATTTAGATCAAATTGTAGGAGTCAACGTGACTCGTGATGAAGATGGAAATTTTTATTTATCTCAACCTGGCTTAACGAAGAAAATCATTACCACCTTTCTCTCTGATGACCGCAAGGTTAAAACTCCAATCAACATGCAGAAAATTCCAAGCTCTCCAGAAGACAATGAAGAACGAATCGACAATGACAAATACCTCTCTGCGATTGGGTCACTTAATTATCTTTCAGTCGCAACCCGACCGGACATTACATACACCGTCAATTATCTCGCGAGGTTCTTGTCCAAGCCTTGTAAACAGCACTGGGAAGCGGTCGAACACCTGATACGATATATCAATACCACCGGAGTTAAGACACTCAAGATCAAACCTATCCAAGACGATGTCGACACACCCTTACACACGTACGTCGATGCCAACTGGGGGGGTGAAGGAGCTCGTTCATCTCACGGATTTATTACGTTCTTTCTCAACTGCCCGATTTTGTGGACTTCGAAGCGACAAACCTGCGTAGAAAAATCAACATGCCACGCGGAATACATGGCTATGGGCACAGCCTGTCAAGACGCTATATGGCTAAGGAATTTAGTGGAGGATCTGACAGCTAAGGAGAATATTGTTAATCTACATTGTGACAACACATCCGCAATCCATGTCGCGAGTGATAACTTGTCGAACAAACGCACAAGACACACCGATCGCGAATTCTATTACGTGAATGAACAAGTTTATCGTGGTCAAATATTTCTCAAATGGATAGACACGAAATCCCAACGCGCGGACATCTTAACCAAACCTTTGGGACCGACACTACATCAGAATGCCGTAAAGAATCTGCGCCTCAACTGATTATGGGTTTCTTCATGATTTTTTTGATTTAAACAGTTCTCATTATTTCTTTCTATTTGTTTTTTTCTGTTTCTTTGATATTAATTTTTTTTCTTACTTTCATTTTTTATCACCTTTTACTATATGTTTCATTTTTTACTTTTATCATTTCTCATTTTTTTTCCTTTTAGAATGATGTCTGTGACTTGTCGTGGGGGGAGTATTGTAGACAGGGGGTTGTACACGACTGCGGCACAGCCATCATGTGACATGGAAGTACTTTTATCTTTATCTACCGACAGTTTCCGAGTTTTGGATTCCACATCATCAAGTGGTTTCCGTTTTGTCTATTTACTTATTTTGCTCGGATCTCTTCTTGTTCACAATA
>KZ124282.1:6361-22795 GCA_002157025.1 Melampsora abietis-canadensis | reverse complement strand
GTAAATTGTGTCAGGACTTGAATTTCTCTTATACACCTTGGATCTTTATGCAAGAGCTGGTCAGCTATAGTGTTGGAAATGGTACGAACCGCCTTAGCAATTGAACCAATTGGTATTGGAATCGTTGATCCAAAAATGTAATTTATGAAAGCATTACATTCTTTCGCGTTTTGAGATGTCGTCGCGTATCTTCTCCGCAAGATAGGTTTCGCGTTGAGGTTGGATCAGATTTTATATAAGCCCTATTCCTCTACACGCGCTCGTCCCAAATTCTATCTTCCGATCCAACTTTCTTCCAATAATCACGTTTTCCCCAATCCACCAACTTCAGTACACTTTCCTATTCAAACAACGCTTGACATTGTTTTTATTCCCTTCCCCATATACCAATTACCATGTCGTCACACCCAACCGACATCCAACCTGTCGATCAATCTTCATCTTCTCTCTCGCTCCTCTCAAGTCTGGGTTCCACTTCTAATGTTGAACCTGTTGACGAATCTACGTCTTCTCAATCGCTCATGTCGACCGACGTTTCCGCTTCTCACGTCGAGCCTATGGACGAATCTTCATCTTCTAAATCACTCAACTCTCAATCGCCCATGTCCATCGACGGTTCCACTTCTCGTGTCCAACCTATGGACGAATCTTCTTCTTCTAAATCCCTCATCCTCAGTACTAAATCCCTCATCCTCAGTACCGGTTCCACTTCTCATGCTTCTGAATCCAGCTTCTTTGCTTCCGCCAACCCATTGCATGAACAGTTCCAGTTCTTCAATCACCTCGGTTCCGGTGGTTTTGGCTCGGTATTCAAAGCTAGATACAATCTTAACAACCAAATCTACGCAATCAAGAAGATTTCTCAAACTAACACGCGGGGGAAGAATCAAGACGAACTCATCATGAACGAAATCAACATATTAAAAGAGCTTGACCACCCTTCAATTGTCCAATACGAGACCACATACTTTCACAATTCTATGAATTACATTGTACTTGAATTAGCATCTGGTGGCAATCTTCAACAAAGGCTCGGGAACACGCCTCTCTCAGACGATACAGCAAGATTTTACATCTTCAACGTGGCACAGGCACTTGATTATCTTCATTCAAAAAACATCATTCATTGTGATATTAAACTTCTCAATGTCTTACTTACATCCGACAATCAAGTTAAACTAGCAGATTTCGGACTAGCTACCAGGACTCCTTATTTTATGACGGGTATCTGCGGAACACCTTATGCTCAAGCCCCAGAGATGCTTCGCGGATGCAAATACACACATGCAGTGGACTGGTGGGGCCTCGGTGTGATGTTGTTTGAGCTAGTCACTTGTCAAAGGCCTTTTGTGGCAGACAAAGGTCAATCTTTGGAGGACAAGATCGTAATGGAGATGCTCGAGCCCCACGATGCAATGTCAGACGAGTGCTTTGAAGTCTGCCGTAAACTACTAGCGAAAAGTCCAGGTGGCCGAATGACTTCTGTGGCTCAGCTTTGGAACGATCCTTATTTCAACGACCATGCTTAAGATGGATATCAATTTCATCAAGACTGTCTTTGGAATCCAAGTTTTCTACTCTATTTCCCACTTCATTCTCTGTTTTTGCAATGATTCTAAACTAATTAATTTCTCCTCTTTAATATTTGCAGGTCAAACCGAATTCTGTAGTGGAGGTTTAGAATGAAGACAATTTCAATGAAGATGCCGAAGATTAGTTTCAAGGTGGATTCAGATGTTATGGTTAACGGTTATCAAGATATCATTTTTCAATTTTCATCCATCACTCCTCATACATTCCATTCATTACCAGGGCTTCGATCAGTCTTTTGTTCATCTCGTTAGACTTTTCAAGCTTTGTTTTAGATATGTTTACTTTCTTAGGATTCTTGGTTTTTTATTTAGATACATCAAAACTCTCCTTCTTGTAGCTTTTCTCTTGTTTTTGGTTTTGGTTCCTCATGATGTATATCTAGATTTTTTGCAATGAATACCCACACTGGCAGTGGGCAAGGCAGAGCCTTGTTATTGGGGCGGACGAAATTTCCGGACAACGATTTCCGAGCATTAATGCTCGGAAATCGTTTTCATCGGAAAAGTCCACATTTCCCGCCTTTTATTTTTTTTTACATACAAAAACTATTTTTTTTTGTTCGTGAGAAATGTGCATGTAAAATGTCGTTCGGAAAAATACCTCCCTGTAATTACAATTTCTAAATTTACATACACAAATATCCGAACAATAATGTTCGGACACTTTTTCCGTCGGAAAGTTATCACATGTTCCCACGATGTTCACTTTTGCTACACACATCACGCCACATTGAGCCCAAATTCATCGCAAAAGTGAACATCTTTCCAATGATGTTGACTTTCACAACGCACCAAATCTTTTTCAAAGCCTCAATCAAATTGAAAGGTTACCAATCCGAAAGATTGAAGTCCTATCGCCACGAAAATGTTACCAATCTAAATGATTGAAGTCTTCTATTTCATTTTGTTCGATGATGAGCAACGAAAGGAAGGTCTATTTCCAATCCTTCCCATCCACTGATTAAACCGAGTGTTGGAAGGAAGAAAGGATAACATTCGAAACGAATTTCATAATCCTCATTCCCTTCTGAATCTAAGCAGAGAATATCCAAAATATTCTCGGTCATTTTCTCAATTATTGCTGTTTCATCTTTCTTAAAGTTCTTAAAGTTCAGTTTCATCTTTCTTAAACCAGATTCACATCAATGAATAGCTGCTCTGGGTCCGACGACAATGTATCATACGGTGAAGACGCGTATGCTGCTTATGATGAAGCAGAAGAATTTGAAGAAGACCAAGATATCAACGTCGAACAGCATGATGCAACACAAGAAGATGAAGATTGCAAATACACTGAGCAAGTCGCACTACTTACTACTCGTACGAACAATTCTCAGTCTTCGAATTTGTCCAAACCACCAAAAGGTTTGAGTTCCCAGAATTCAGCTTCCACTGCTTCCAAGTCCAAGCGAGAGGTTGTGAAGGTGACCAAAAAAACCTTCAGCTTGCCAATTGATCGCACCTTGTTTGAAACGTACATTGAGGAAGAAACTATCCTTGACGATGAAGGATATCCCCTCCTTCCCAACGGCAACACAATATTTGTACGGAAGGAAGGTCAGAAGGTCCCGACGAACTGGGGGACCTTTGCGTTTGCGTATACGACTTCAGGTGGTGGTGTCAAGGAATGGTGTGATTGGCGCACCGTTCGCTTCTCTTGCTTGGGGGTGATAGTTTGCAAAACCCTTCAATGTGACTACCTTGGCTCGCCACACACTTCCTCAGCTAGGAGAAAGGAATGGCTGAGCGCGTTAGTTTCTTCTCCCTCCCTTTTTTCTTATTTTCTCTTGATCTTTTTTTTTCTGTGTCACTTCGTACGTATCCAGGCCTCAGAAGTGTCCAGCGGCACGGTGCCCAGGTTATCTCCGCAACATCACATGCCCAGACACCTTATGTCGCTTGGACGAGCATCTCACTAGCGGCTGGGGGATCATTCGACATTCAGGATTTCACCAACATCAATGGCCTCGGCGGAACAAGCCAGACAAACTGTCACTGGAGACGTTTGGCCAAAGAGTGGTCGCAAATCCAGATATTGGCCCATTACGACACAAAGTGAATAGCACCTTGTTTCATATCTTCTTACCCCCCTTCTCATGATTATCTTCCTTCCAAAAGGTCGGCCGCGCTCCAGCAGGAACACAGGATATTGTCACGGTGACTTCTATCCATCCAGCATTTGGAAATATCCATCGGACTGGTTACTACCGCCGGAAGCTACTCGTTGAAGCTGGTGTTATCCCTGAGAAGAAAGTTCCAGGAGCAGGAGACGGGTTCCTTTTAGATATGGAAGCGTGGGCTGAGTAAATGATCATCTATATTTTTTTTTCTATTCATCTTTCACTTTTTTTGTGAGAGATTGATCATCATGTCATTATCCCTTTTTGTTGCGTCTAGTTGTGGTTTGCTGGTGATATCTGATTCCGTCAAGCGTCACAATATGCATCTGACAGTTCAGACCCAGTGGATGCGAGATCAACTGGTCACTCCGGAACCGGATGGATGTATTTACTCAGGAGGGCTACTTTCCGATGTGACTTACAAGTTTTTTGCTAATGGATACCTTCTTTCGACGTCTATGTACCACGAAGATCTACGCCGGTGGATCCCAATTCAGCTCACCTGGCTCAGAGGTCTCTCTGAAGAGCACTATGCCACACATTTCCGGGCTCTCATGAAGCAAATGCAACATCTTCCTGCTGATGACTGCGACATACTAGTCCGCCAGGTTGTGGACTTCTCGTCCGCCCAGAAGAATGGTTTCATTCGGGCGTATATGGAGGTTTTTGGAGAGACGGATCGCGCGGTGGCCCTATCAAATCTTTCAGGTTGCCATGAGCATTTTTGAGCTCAGGTTACCAGGGTTAAGAGAAACCGTGCCATCATACCTGCTGAAAAAGAAGTGTGTGGTGGTCTTTTTTTTTGAGCCGGTTTATTTTTGACTTGGACTCTGACTCTCAATTCTCTCTCTTCGTAAGCCTGATTTCCAAAAACAAGCCTACGGACTTTTGAAGAGTAATATGACCAGTCTGGAGTTTGACAACGCAATGAAGAAGTTACAACAGGACTTTCCTAAAGCCCGAAAGTGGATTGAATGGTGGCATGCGGCGGATGTTAAAGCCATGCTTTTCAGATCAAGACCAAAAAGAATAGATGATGACGGCCTTTGTGATGATATACCCGCAACTACGAATGCGCAAGAATCATTACATCGAGTATACTACAAAATATCGTATGGATTTCTTTTTCCATGCATCACATCATCATTTTCCGCTTTTTCATTCTTTCTGTCATTCCTTTTCTTCCAGTGAGGGCAACTGCACTGTCCAAATAGGCCTGGTGCAGTTGTACGCTTTGGTCATAAGCCTAGAACGGGACCACGAAGACCGCAAGAAAGGTATTTCGATCGAGTATGGTGGTGAATCGAAAAACTATAAGAAGGTCGCCCAGGTCCTAGGCTGGTCAATCAAAACGCGTACGAAGCGTCGAGGGGGAGACAAGAGCGATGGCCGGCCACCTGACACCACCGATGCTTTGCTCGGTAAAGGCAAAAAACCCGGCAGACCTAAAGGGTCATTAAACGTCAACCGCAATCCCGTCACAACATACCAAGGCTTTTGTGCTACTAACGCCCAAGGACGGCAACTCCGGTGCTGGCTCAATGCCATGACGGAATCTTTGTATGCAATCCATACAGCTGTTTGGTACAGCAGGTCACAGGGCAAATCTGAGCATATATTCACCAAGCTCATGTCTTTCTTTTCATCACGGTCCACTTGGGAAATGACTCAGGCGGGCTCAATCAAGGGGATCTTAACTGCAGGCCAAAACTCACTTCACGCGGCCATTCAGCTCAGATTCCCCGGAAACTTTGAACCAGACCAGTGTCACTCTGCTGATCTATATTTCCTCGGCATCTTCGACCGCGAAACTCGACGTACTGCGCCTCAATCACCACCGATGACCCAAGTACTATTTCATGTCAAACATAAGCGCAAGTCACTATGCTCGCGTGAGTTTTCGCATGTCACAACTGACGTACGTGTCAGCAATTGTATAGAGATATCACATGAGCATTTTACAGGTCGCTCTTGCAGTTTCAGCTATTCTGAAACACCAGAAGCACTCCGCGCAACAACCAGTTACACATATTCTCAAACACCCGACCTTCTCAAGGCTTGGGCCTCTCATGACGGAATTCGACGGCTTTCGGGACGATACTGTCGAACTTGCAAGTCTAATGACCCCAAGGTTCCCCCCCAGATTTATGAAAGATGTCAATTACTGTTCAATCCCCCCCCTCCTCATCTACACATTCGACTAGAATTTGGATTCTATCTGGGTACAAATGACGCCGAAGCATTCAAGATGCAACGAGAATGTGATTTACCGTATGAACTGACTTTGCACGGGGTCAAGTATGAAATGCGTGCCCGGGGTTTCTGGGGTAACATGCATTATTGGTGCAAGGTCATACGGACAGTCGGCGTTTTGACAGGAGTATGGCTCCACAACGACGCCGTCAATGCGGGCCTTGCAACTTTCATCTCGACGGACTTGGCGTCCATTGGAGGACAGCAAGCCAATACGAGCTGGGCTATGTATTCGCGCTCACCTACCTCCGACGAATCACTTATTATCAAGAATTCCGCTTCAAGAATTAAAAGAGAAATGGAAAAGGGTAATAAGTTCATAGGAGACCTTCCATTCTCACAAGTTCAAGTTCAACAAGATGATGAGGAAGAAGATAAACTTATGCATGAATCCGATATTTTCAATAAGTCTGATGATATGTTCAAATCAGATAATGAAAGTCATCATTTGGCAAAAGGAAATGAAGCAAGTTTGTTACACGGTGAGTGTTTCTTTTGAAGTGACCTGGCCTGTTTATTACATATTGATATTTATTCTATTCTTTTTTTTTCGCTAAAATAAGAGGATGAACCTCCTTTGGCGGCAAACCAGCAAGACAATGTTGACGCACTTCCTGGAAAAAGGATAGTCAATCTAAATACTACAAAAGGTGCGTGGTTATATGTCATATGAATAATCAATCTGATTAATCATAAAATGACTCTTGATCCTTTTTGTTCTGATGTCCAGCAACAACAAAGCGAAAAAAAGGTGCGCTTGTATTTGTATTCATTCATGTCATTTCTGCGGTAGTGTTTCATGATTTTTTTTTTGGATTGTAGCTACTAGGGAAAAGCGCGACAAGGCCGAATACGAACTGAAACCGAAAGTGGACGATACAGAAGGGAAAGGCGAAACACCTTTGGCAGAGGTGAATACAAGAAAATTAGCAACAAAACCAAAAGGGACAAAAACACCTTTTGCAAATCGTGATACAAGAAAAGTGAGAAAAAAAAAACCAACCGAAACGAATAAGTTGAAAGGATGGAAGGGATGGGCTATCGTGGAGGAAGAAGATAATGAGCAGATCAACTGTCCGGTTAAAGTTGAACCGGACAGCGAAGACGAAGACGCACCATCAAATAGTCAAGGAAGACGGTCAAGACGTACCAAGCGTCAGCGGGTGTAAAGACGTCTACTGATTCCATTTGTTACATCTATTTATTTTTATATATGCCAGTCACTTGTTTTGTTTTTTGTCTCTCTCTTTTTTTTTATGGACCGTGAATTATTGTTCGTGAAATTATATTTGACACGTTGCAACTTCGACTTTTGCGATGCTTTTTTTTTCCTACTGTTTCACAGACTCCATGTACCGGAAGAAATTGCACGTGAAATTATCTATTATGTCAAAATAATATACTTTTACGGACAATAACCCTCACGGTGTATAACGGTCGGAAAAAATTGATTGCAAAAGTGAATTTCTTGGCATCGATGGCCTACTTTTGCGAACAACTTTTTACATGAACATTTCTCACGAACAAAAAAAAATAGTTTTGGTATGTAAAAAAAAAGAAAAGGCGGAAATGTGGACTTTTCCGATGAATACGATTTCCGAGCATTAATGCTCGGAAATCGTTGTCCGGAAATTTCTACCGGCCCCTTGTTATTGGGCCTCAAAACCAGTCTGTCTTGATGGTGCCATGGAGGATATCTAAAGTCGCTTTGGTCATTGATTCACTTCTTCTTGCGGAGGTAAGACAAACCCATGTGAGTATCCCAAACGCCTTTGAAGATGAACATGTAAATCATTTTTCATATCTCCTTCATCACATTTCCATCGGTACTAAGCGAAAAATAGAATGCTACCAAAACCTTTTGTTGGAATTCAGATTTTAGTGAGTTCGAGTACTTTATTTTATTGCGAGCCCCAAATTGAACAAAAATTATCTGAGATATCTTGTCTGTCTATATTGCTTTAATGCAGCTTATGTTTTGAAACCTCATTCACATAGATCAAAAATGCCGGAATTGTTCTTGTTCAGAAACGTTTTCAAACAAATCAGCAAGGTGGATCATGGAATCGGGTCGTTCTAAAGAGTGGGACAAAGTCTGGAGATCCAATGTATCATCAATCTATCCTTCAACTCTTCATTTTCTTCCATTACTTGAGAAAGGTATGTAGCAGTAAAAACTATCAAAGCGGTGCGATCAATATCACCTCAGTACCGGATGTCTGTTCCCAGCAAGTAGACATAACTTGATTCTAGAGCTGATTATCCTTCTGCCTTTTTATTTGTGTCAGGGTTTGATGCTCAAACTCTCAGCGTCGGCGAGTCATATTGCCTACAGTGCAAGCAAGGCAGCCGCAAATCATTTTACCGAGCGAGATTTCATCCACCTCATAGGATTGGTTCAATCTTAACATTATAAGGTACAAGGTGGCTATTAGATGAGCACTCAGGCATGGTTCATGTTTCTTGCATCTCACCCATTGCAAGCTAACAGTATATTAGTTTGCACCGGCAAAATTGAAGAAATGACCACACCTTAATTTAGGTAAGTCTTTGTTTAGTACAACCAAGTTGAAGTTACATCATGTATCCCAGTTTCAGATTTGCTGTCTTCCTATAGCTTTGTGGCAACCGAACAGGTTTTTTGGAGTGATATATACTCGTTCACTTAATGGCATTGCACACTATGCACCGTAAAGATCCTCTCAGGACCTTCCTACGCGACCAAATTGTTGCAAAGCGATGTCCGATACATTGGAGCCGTGAGCCGTGAGCTGTCGTGATTCGGAATCACTGACATCGCTGCGGACTGCGAGAGGAAGACCTAACCGACTAGATAGTTAGACCTAAGTATCGGATGATGAGACTTACGGCTGTGGCGTTAATCCGATTTATCAAAACTTAGTCCCACCAACACCCCCGTTGACCTTCATCAATCCCCCGACACGCACCTCAAGATCCGATGGCTTCGACGTAGGTGTCCATTCCCTAGCTCATCTCAAGAATATCTCTCAATAGCCTCTCATTTCTAACGAAGACGATTGCTTGCTTGCTCAGTTCAGTCCCAGTTGCACAGGACGTGCTCGTTCCTGAAACTCTTCTCAAAAAGCGAAAGGTCAATGAAAAGACCCGAGAGGAGAAGATTGCCAAGGCCATCGAGGCTCGCAAGGTTAGTGTCTTCATCACCACATTTTCCAATCCAGCATTACTTCCTTCTTTCTTCACTGGCTGTGATGGACACAACTACTCTCGCTAAGCGCCTCAGAAACGCAATGCTTAAAACTTGTATATAATTAACCATCTTTCGGGTCTGAGCCAATGTGAAACTCGATCAATCATTTCTCGAAATCACACTGACGGTTCTTCTGCATCTCATTAGGCTCGTAAGGCTAAACGCCAAGTCGTCTTCAAACGTGCTGAACAGTACGTCAACGAGTACCGACGAAATGAGCGCGAACAAATCCGACTTCGACGTGTTGCAAAGGTAAGCTCTCTTCTGAGTTCGTCTTGATTAAGTCGTGACTGATGGTTTTTGTAATCTGTTTAGGCTGCTGGTGACTTTTACATACCAGCGGAGCCCAAGGTCTACTTCGTTGTCAGGCTGAGGGGGTGCGTCCTTAGCCCTGTCTAGGCCACCTTTCCATCATTCAAGAGCTGACCGAAGTTCGCCGTTGCTCCTATTCGATCTCCCGCAGTATTAACAAGCTTGCTCCCAAGCCACGAAAGACCCTTCAACTCCTTCGACTGTTGCAAATCAACAATGGTATCTTCCTTAAAGTTACCCGTGCCACCACACAGATGCTCCAACTCATTGAGCCCTACGTCACTTACGGGTCGGTCTTCATTTTCACAGTCCTTCAAATCGCATCTCTCTGACTTGCGTTCTTTGAACAGTGAACCTAACCTCAAAACCGTCCGAGAGTTGATCTACAAGCGAGGTTACGGAAAGATCAACAAGCAACGTATTCCTTTGTCCGACAATGCGATCATTGAAGAGCACTTGGGCAAATACGGTGTCATCTCCATTGAAGATATCGTTCACGAGATCATCACCGTTGGACCGAACTTCAAACAAGTCAACAACTTCTTGTGGCCTTTCAAACTCAGCAACCCTACCTCTGGATTCAAGCCCAGGAAATTCAAGGCCTTCATTGAGGGTGGTGAAACGTCAGTAGTCCTTTATCGTATGATTTGGATATGTCACTTTGCTCACCTTGCCCTTTTTGTGACCTCCACAGTGGTAAGCGTGAGCACTTCATCAACAACTTGGTCCGAAACATGAACTAGGTTGCAATACACCACCGAAGCCAAAATCCATGTCGGCCACCTTGCCAATCTCCCTGGGTGTTCCCGTTTTATGCAATTTCATGAGCTGTATCTCAATTTATGCCACTATCTCTAGAGGAGCTGTCTATCTTGAGCTGTCATCCTTGTATCGTGCAGCTCCGCGCCTTTTTATGGGTCCCGTCCATGTCAGTGTACCCCATTGGAAATTCCTAAAAAGATCATGCTTGAGAATGCGCTTGTGCTTTGCATCTACATCCCTGAGATAGACTCGTCCTTTCCATTTCCCTCATCTCACTTGGATTGAAAACAAATGTTCAATATGACAAGCCTTGAAACCTTTGATTGCTCGAGAACGGGGAGTCTCCGCTCCACAATCCAATCATGATTGTCCAACTTGCCCCGCGGAGGTGGGTCAAGTTGGAGCACAACCGCTCATGCTCTCTGACACTTGCTCCATACATGTCAGCGCAGACAGGCGACATCTCACAAGATCCTATGAGTTAAAGTAAGTACCACCTTGTGCGACGAGCGCATGGCGCTTCAACTACAACAGCCGCGCTGGCATCCAAGTGATGCAGCAGGATGTGGAGCTCAGCGCGCGTGCATCCTGAGGCATTCATTGAGGCATTCATAATAGGTTCGATGACAGCCTCGGGCCATCAACAAGTAGTGTTGAGATGTTTAATTTCATTTTGAGTGAGACCAAGATGAACAAAAAGAATATTGACACATTCATCTACAACACTTGAACACCCGCTTTAGCTTTATAGAACAAGATGGTAAGAATAGCAGAGATAGAGAGATTGTGAATATTGAAAGATGAAGTTTTTAGGATTACAAATATGTATGTGATGCTTTTTCAAATGAAAATCGAGATGTAGATCGGTCTGAAAGTTATGTTGGAGCACTATGGATTTTTCTTACAAGGCTGATATTTGGTGTTCAAGTTTAATTGAGCTCTATATCTCGTCGAGTCTGATTACGATAAATCAAAGCTTGGAAAAGGATCAAGATATCAATCGAAAGTTGAAACACAGCACTAGAAAACATACGTAGAGAGAAGATGAGTAAATTTCAATCCCGAAATTGAAAAGTGAAAAGGATTGGTTACTTACCAAACTTTGAATTGAAGACTATTGTTGGGTTGCAGAAAGAAGTAAATCGTTTTGAACCCATCTCCTCCTAACCATCCTAAGAGGACTGATACTCGAAATCCTACAAGTGATTTACGCTGGTGATTGGTGATGAGTTGTGGGATTGGTAGCTAGAAGTTTACCAATAGATGACAGGTCATGAGTATGATGAACAAATCAGCACCAAGCGAGATGACCGAATCGGATGATCGAAAGTTGAACTCACAGTGCTTTCGAGGCCTAAGGCAATATAACCAGTAGTCTCAACATACCATCGATATTTATGTAGAAGTAAGAATAAAGCAGCATGTACGACCACCAGGATTGCTAAAAATTCACAATGTACCCCAAACGAACTCCAATTCCACAGATTACAACAATACTTGGCTCGAACTGAATCTTTTGATGAGTTGGAGATCGGTTCTGGAATTTCTTCAGCCGTTGAAGCTAGATTACCGATCCCAATCGGACTCGAAAGTGGTTCTTGTGAGCTTCCATCTCTTATAAGTGATTGATGCTCTACAGATGGAGATCGTGAGTTTTCGACTCTTGTTGTGATCTTTGATGATGATGATGGATCGAATCTTAAACAAATTTGAAGCAATGCTAGTTGTGCTAGGATCATTAAGATCGATTGAATCAATAATCCAAGTTCAAATCTTTCTCCTAACCAATAAAAGATTCTCGTGATATTGGAGATTCTAGACTTGATATTTTTTCGTTGGGGGGATTCGTTCGAAAATTTCTGTTAGTTTCTATAACACTTTTTTGGGGTGGTGGTGGTGGATGGAATGGATTTTCGACGCACAGAAGTACACCACAGATCTCACGAGAGAATCCCTCTGAATTACGTTTTTTCAAAATAGAAACTGATTGGGAAAACAAATAGTTTGAGCTCCGAGTTGTATGATCTTGTAGAAGTAAGAGAAGGTGGACAAACCATATTGATCCACATATACCAGAGGAGGACCTATAGCTGATTGTATCACAAACCTCATAGATTAGCGTGTATTGAATATTGAGTAGAAGATCAATGACTTACCCATCCCACAGCTTGCCAGGGTGTTGAGCCAAGTCATATTTTTTGTGAAGTTTTATGTTGTCGTGATGATGAGTTCGATCGATCGATCGATGAGTGAGAATCAGATGAATGGGTGGTAAGAATCAGCTGACGTTGTGGATGCTCATGGCAGGTTTCCTAAAACCTTCACAAGTCATTCTCAACCTTGCCTTGCCACCGGAGGTCGGTATCCGAGAGCTCTTCGGATAATGGCCCGTATAATTGCATACGCTTGACTCTGGACTCCTGGAGCCTACCTAGGCTGTGTTGCCAGGCCCAAACCTAGAATGCAGCAAGATCTATATGAACTTACACCTCATCCTCAAAATGCTATTTGAGATATTATAAATGTGTTCTAAGGGTAAGTTGGTCTCATTAAATCTTGACACCAATTTACCAGCAATTGGGTTGATGTTTACAAGCGAAATGTACCTAGGTAAAGGCTTAAATGAAGTGTAATCTGACCTTTAGATTCTTCCTTTGACTCTTGTGTATGATCCAAGAATATCTAAAGATTTTGCTATGACACGGTTAATGAGACTGCTTATTATTGATGATCAATTCAAATCGTTGGAAAATTTAGAGCTCATGATAAGCTGTCTTTGGAGCTCCTATCAGATGGGAGTGGTTTGGCAGACACATTTCTCCACATTATTGTACTCTGGTAAAGCTGAAAGGGGTATCATTGAGCTGGTATGTAGAATAGCCCAGTGAGTCAGTCCCTGGACCCTATTGCAGCTTTGGGATTTCCAGCTGTGAGGGACATTAGAAAGCTCAAGAATCATAGAGAAACAAAATCATCAAAGTGAGAATTCAGAAGATACCCGGTTGGATTGAGAATAGAGGTTTAAGTCAAGGATACCTTTGAAGCCCTGGATTCAACCCAAGATATATGGCAATTCCTCATAACCATTTAGGGTTAAGTGGAGATGATAGATATCACTCAAAGTTGAAGTTGTTCTGCTTGGCTACACTGAACTTCAAGTGTCTTCTTCTTCTTCATACGTACTTATGATGAATGGCGATGCGGATTTCTTGAGGGTTTGTGATTAGAGTCAGACTTCCAAGAAAGTTCTTTGATATATATATATATTTAGAAATCAGTTTGTTTTGATTGGTGACTTTTGAAATCTCTCATGATGAAATTCCTTCAGTATGGATTATAACATATCACAATTAAGTACAGAATGACAGTTGATGGAATGGAATGGAATAGGATTGTTAATGAAATTGAATTTTTGAAGCTAGCATAGTTTTTGAGTTGTGAAATGGTTTTGTTTAATCAAGTTTTCTTTTTGATAGTTTTTTCTTTGATGAAAGACTGACTGGTTAATATCGAAATCATGATTTACTTATTATCTGTAGACATTCTTCTGACCCTTTACACTTCTTTTGCCATTGAAGAAACATGAAAGGTATAGTGTGATTAGTGATGGGTATAGAGTGAATGTTTCAAGGATTGAGAGTATCAACGAGTTCAGTCTTACTATCTACAACTTACTCTTTACAATTCACAAACACACTCTCAAATTCAAGTTGAAGATCGATTAACCATCAAACAAACTTCAGATAATAATCAATCAATCAATCATGACACCTTCCTCCATAACTGCTGCTGCTACTGCTACTGCTACTGCTACTGCTACTACTACTGCTGCTACTACTGCTGCTACTGCTACTGCTTATTCTAATTCAAGTTCTTCTTCAACACCTTCTTCACCTTTCGAAAGAAAACATTCAAATCAAATCGAAAATCTAACACCTAAATCTAGACCAATCTCTCAACATCAACATAATACTCGAATTCCATTTCCTGCACCTCGTCCTTCACCTGTTTCATCAAATCGACATCTCATTCCGTCAAATTCAATTTCAACTTCAACTAATCCTAATACTGCTTTAACCCAACCAATCTCAGATTTAACTTTAGATTCAAACAATCAACAAGAAGGTCTTTTTCCATTTATCATCTCAATTCATATCATAAAACTCTATTCTTCATCTTCACTGACAATGACTTTTTGACTTTTGGTTTTCCTGTAGTCAATATGTTAAAAGAACAACTTGCAAAACTTCAAGCTGAACTTCGTCAAGCCAGAGGAAAGAGTTCAACACCAGATCCAAATCATTCTTCATCTAGTACACCTTCAAATTCAAAACGTCATCATCATCATCATTCCCAAGCTCAAATCTCAGCTTCTAATTCATCTAAAACTCTTACACCCTCACCTCGTCATAAGATCTCATCTCGTTCTCAAAGTCTTCGAAAACGAGCTAGTACTAATAGTATCGATGCAACTGAAGGACTTTCAATTCGACTTATCTCAGCACCTGGTCTTGTTCAACCTCCTGCTGCGTTCTTGAATACCGATTCTAGTTTTCCTACTACGGAGAGTGGTTATGTAAAAGATGAACACGGAGATTGGGTACCCATAAAACCGATTCGTGCCAATCAAGATGATCCCAAAGCTAGTCAACCTTCTAGTACATCTTCACCAACAAACCCTCATAATCATCAAACACATGAGGATGCTCGAGGGCTTAGTCGGATACCTATCAGTGCTGTTTCGATGGGCAGGGTCTTAGCCGGTGATACAACAGGTCGGATCGCTACAGAAGATGATGAAAACACGTCAGAGTATACATCAGAAGGGCCGCATGAAAAAGCAGAGACCGATCTGGAACCATCGAATGTGACTTCACCCACAAATCCTGCACCTAGACGTCGAATCAATCGTAGGATTCCTTCCTTACAGACATTAGATGAATCAGGAGGAGGTCCAGCATGTCTTTCACCTGGTCGAGAATCTCGTTCATCGGTTGGTTCTGCAGCAGATCATCGACCGATTGGCCAGACATCCACTTCAAGTCGACAAGGACGAGGCAACCCATTTTTCGGATCAGGTGGAGGCCGAGATCGAGGAGCGATGATCCATCAATCACATGCAGCAGACAAGAACGGAGGGAACACAGGAAGAGTGATTACGAATTTACAATCTGATTTACTTTATGCAAGAACAGCCTTAGATCAATCGAAATCACAACTTAGGTTATCACAAAGAACGGTGGAAAGTTTGACGAGACAAACTGAAGATTTAAAAGAATCGATGTCAAGATTGAGATTAGAGAATGAAGGATTGAGTAAGATGTTAGCAAGGAAAGAAAGAACTGTATCGGAATTGATGGATCGAATCAAGAAATCGGAATCGGAATTAAGTTCATTGAAGATTGAAAAGAAAGATTTGGATTCGAATATGAAAAAGATTACGAAGGAAACTGATGAAGTTTTGAAGGATTCGATCAGAAGAAGAGATCGAGCTGAAAGTCAATATGAAGCGGTAAAGAGTGGGGTGAAATCCCTTTCGGATGGTTGGAAAAGAGATGTGGTTGGACTTAGATCTGATATGAGTAAATTAGAGGAAAAACATAGGAAAGAGTTAGAAGAGTCTCGATTGAAATATAATACATGTTTGTGTTTTCCCACTGCTTTACAATTAGAGAGTCTGTCCCAATTCAAAACTAACGTTTCTTTCGTTGTTTGGAACAGTGGCAAAACTACATGCATCACGTTCAGGTGCATTATCATCACTTGAATCAACGTTAAATTCCTTACAATCCACTAAAGAAACGATTTTGAATTCATATTCGATTGAACTTAAAACATTACAAACCGATTTAGAAGCAGATCAACTTGAAAGTCAAAAATCAATAGTGATGGCCCAAGAAGTGGCAGATGAATGTGCTAGGTTTAAACGATTGTTAAGAGATTATCATGGTTGATGTATGGATCGAATTGAGATCTTTTTACATTTTATTTGATTGTTTGTTGAAACTTTCTTTTTGTTGTACATGAGAAAAAAATGTTATTTCTTTTTGATCTTGATCCAATCATTTTCTTTTTTTTTGCATCACCCTTTTTCTCTTCTTTTTTTCGGGGGGGGGGAGCTTCTCTTCTTTAGAAACTAACAAACAAATCAACAAAAAAAGAATCT
>KZ124276.1:0-12949 GCA_002157025.1 Melampsora abietis-canadensis | reverse complement strand
GTGTATGTAAATCATGTGTTGTGTAATAGGAATCGAGCGGAAATGAAATGACTGTGTTTGGCTCTCATAACAGCTTAGATGTACAGTATAAGTGCTGTTATGAAAGCCGTTATACAGAACACAGAGATGACAAAGCTTGCAAAGGCTTTCCGCCAAATCGCTGAATCCGTCTCCGATGATGGGCCTTTCTTGCAATTTGGTAAACCCTGACATATTTCACTATATGTATTTGGTAACTCACGCACTTTTGGCGGGGCTTTTCATGGTCATTGATTTCGCTATCTCGGTTATTCCTGGTCATCCCCCCCTCATACTTATCGGAAAACCAATTGTGCAGAGTCATCTATTTCTCCAACCTGAGGACCTCCATAGCCAGTGGCAGTGTGTGAGATGATAAATAGACTGCACCTATGTATCATGTTCAGCTCCACGCTTGCCTTAAGAGTTTCAATTTCTCCCTCGCCAAAGCATCTTCTCATTTTTCATGTACCAAGATGACCTTAAATACTCCTCTTAAGCTTGTACTGATGTGCATCACACTCACAGTCCTTGTGAAAATGAGGGCAGGCAAGGAAATTGTATGTAAAACTGATTATAATATTAATGCTGGCGCCTCAGGTGATTGAATTCTTCTTCATTCAAATCCCAGGTTAGTTTTAAACACATCTGTCCTAACACTTTTTTGCTCTTCCAAAGTTTGTGGTGAGACTCCCGATGGGAATAATCAACATAATTGCAAACCCTCAAATTGCCAACACGATGATGAAGTCCTCCCAGTCTTGTATCTTTTCTCTCATCCATGATGATTTATACCCAATTCTTGTGCGGATATGACGCTGCCAGGACAACTATACGTTGAAATGAACGATTGTACTGGTTATCCCGATGGAAAGAAAAAACTACTCAAAAGTGTTTACAATATAATTATTATGATCCTAGCAGTTATAGTCAGTGGACATCCCTCCATTATACACATCCTCCAAATCCATTGGTCACAAACTAGCTTCTTCAATCTCTTCATTCTTGCCATACATCCAGCCTGTGACAATGGCAGCAAATATATTTGTTCCCGGAAGATCGGCGGCGGACCCGTAATCTGTATTTCGTATCTTTCCTGATCATGAAGAGGTTCACATAACAATTCTTGATCTCATCCGTCTTTGTTTCTACTCCAACCTAACAGCCTGTTCAGGTTGTTCATAAATGATGCCTGTAATGTCTCCTGGAAATTTTTGTCGACCCATTCACTTACGCGATTTAGTGTTGAAACATAAACTAGGAAGCACAAGACTTGGATCTTTTATGCCTTTGTGTCTTGAAAAGTTAAAACTGAATGTTGTGAAAACATACGCTTACTCTGGAAATTGACAGTCGAAATGATTGTATATTAAAATTGGTAATCAGGTTATTGATGAATACTTTTGTACCACATTTCAAAACTCTTGTCAACCGGCTCCTTTGGAAGTCATATTATCTTCAGAAGCTCAATGGGATGGTCAAAGTCAGAGACATTGAATCTCGAAAGGTTGAGCCTGTTATCAGACTAATGCACCCTGCCCCCATTTTCATACCGCAAGTCAAACACGAGCGTTTGATAGATATCCTCATCAGACTGAATTCATGAAATCACTTTGAGATGGCAGATGATAATTCTGTGTCATTTTGGACTGTAAGAAAATTAGATGACTCCTCCCCTACACCTTGGCTTGAGTGTTTCTTTACCATATAAGCTCAGGCATTCTTCAATAGCATCTTCTCTTCCTTTTTCAAGGTAGGCTAGATGAGCGGATGCATTGAAAAACATAAATACTTACAACTACTACCGGCATGCATATCTATGTATATACATATCCGTCATTTTTATACGTGTTGATTTAGTCCTCTCGTTTGGCTGAGCTATTTGGCGCCTCCTCGGTGAACAAGGATTCAAGAAGTCGAATTGTTTGACCGGCACTAAGTTTTGTGACACTGGAATCAGATCGAAGGACTACATTTTCAACTCAACGATTTCTATGCACGTCTCTCTCTCAAGCTCACAACCGAGGGAAGCGATGGTCGGCGCCGAGATGAGGTGGTAGGAGAAAAAGAAAGGAGGGATATTTGATACAAATCTGATCGAGGAAGACTATATCGATTGACTGCAATCAATTATCAAAGCATTGGAAGCTCCTTTGGTTGGTAAGGTGTGAGCGTTCAATTGTCCATGCTTCGGCCAGACCAGTAGATCTTCTAGGCTCTCATAAATTGTCTGTTGCCTTACAAACTTTTGCGCCCTTGAAATTCCTACTCTTTGGCATCTCTCATGCTACTACCATACTCGTTTTCGAAAGAATTATTTTCTTGTACATACACCTCAGGCTCATCTATCTTTTAACACATTCGAATCGCACAAAACACGGACATTAGATTCATAGACCCTGCAAAAAGAAAGAAAAATTACAAATCCTCCATTTCAACCTGAACTTTTCCAGAGTCTTCTCAACACACCAAAAAAGAACAATGGGTATGTTGGTCATATGGAAAGCATCGGTCAGTAATGTATCCCTATTGAAATCTCTTTTCTTCCCCTCTGGAGTTGATGACTAAAAGACACTCGGATGGTCTTGGTGAATCTAGATTTTTGAAGGTTTGGGAAGTATGATACTCATTTGGATCATTGGCGTCGCTTCATTGGTGTTCACCCTAGAAGGTCCTGTAGGCGTGGCATCTGGACTTGCTTTCCTTTATGGAACCGCAGTGACAATCATCATGTACTCTCTGAAACCGATCACAGGTGCACACATCAACCCAATCATCACCTTATCACAGCTCGCCATTGGGAATACATCCCTGTTCAGATCGCTATCATATATTCTAGCCCAGATGATTGGTGCCATGACAGGGGGTGGATTAGTAGCTGCAGCTCTAGGTAAAAATGCTTCAAATCTGGCGAATGGTGGATGTGCGATTGATGAGAACAGTGGCTTTACAACCGGTCAGGCGGTTGCATTGGAGTTTATGGCTGCCTTAGTCTTATTAACTTTTGCTCAGGGTGAGTTATGATTCATGCAAAGGGACCGTGGAATGTTTTATCATCACTAATTCTTCTCATGAATGAATTTCCAAATCGTCAAAAGGAACTGTACATTCGCTTAGACCGAATGGAACTCAAAGTGTTTACTTATCTCCTGTCCTATACGGTTTATCAGTTGCATTGATGTAAGTGTTTTTCACCCTTTAAGCCGAAATGTAATCAGGAATTGAACCACATTCTTGTACCAAAATATCTAGATGCTTCTGTACTTCAGGATTTGCGCCTCATGCGGGATATATCGGAGCTTATGGATTCCCTAATATATGTTTTGGACTTTCGTTTGGGATTTTGAGATTCCAATCCAGTGAGTTCATATATATCATATCTTTGTTTAGAAGTCTGGAGCATATGCCTGACTAAATCATATGTATCTTTTTGCTAGTACATTGGGTCTTCTGGATTCCAGGATTCTGTGCAGTAATTCTACATGGAATATTATACAGATTCTTAAATCCATATGAACATTCAGATTCAATCGATGAGCTGAATGTCCATCAAAACCGAACAAGTGTCCCCGGTTGGGGTCTTAGACGATCTACGCATAATCCAGTGACTACGATAAATACAAACCATGTTTTATGTTGAATTTTCCACTTGGGTATTTCCTCTGATCACTTTCTCTTGATGGACAACTGTAAAAGATACAAATGAAAATATTTTATTTAATTCATCTTGTCGGTTTTCAGATGAAGCCTTGAATTTCTGCCGAAGCGTATGTGTGCAAATCATTCTAACACGCCTGTGATTAGATGTATCTCTTCTTGAGCGTGCTCTGAGTTAAACTTGCACGCCGAATATCTCTAGTGAGCCGGAGAAAAGAATGGAAGTACCTTCTTGTAGATTTCGCACACACTTTAGTGCGTATCAGCGAGGCGGTTTTGAGCCCAGCAAGGAAAAATACAGAGCCTCACTCCAAAGATTTTTTGGAGAAAGCTACCACTTAAGAAAAAGTCGCCACTTTTGTTCCGGTCGTGCACGTTAGTCTTGCATGAAGATTTGCATCAACTTGGCCAAAGAACAACTTTTCAAGTACCTCGTCAACTCTCGGATGAAGCTCGCGCCAGGAATGCTGGATAATTAAGGTAAGTGAATGACGTTATGATTGATGAAATAGATGTTATAATCAAAGCATAAAAGAAAGCCTTCAAAGCTACTGTGAAGTCTATTACAAAAGAAAACAGACTGGCCAAAATCCAGCGAGTCTCTGCTCGCACCAGATATGCAGGCTACTTGAGAAAACAAATGCATTATGGACAGACACTGGGTCCTCCTTGAAAGTGATGTTAATGGATTGAGTATAATGAGAAAATCATGAACAAACCCCTGCAGGAAGCAACGTTACTGAACTGTCAAGTACAATAATGGTACAAAAAACCCTATTGCAACAGCTATATATGACAAAAACAGACTGGCCGAATTGAAGAAAGTGTCTTAAGCAGTACTTCACCTGATACTCATAAATCCCTCGTCTCCATGATAACTGAATAAGCCTTACAATGGCCAGATGAATCCTTTGGAAATACAAAAAAGCTTAGCTCATTGTACAAAGAAGATATTACCTTGAAAAATTCTTACAATCAGGGGCGTCAACTTTTCAAGTTAATCAATTGAGGATAAAATGATGTTTGGTTCCGAAAGGGTCAATTTTTTGGTTTACGGTATTGTATTCAGATTAAAGCTCACATGAACCGTGCTGGAGACTTCAGAACAGAAGCAGCTGGATGTCAAGAATCCACATCGAGAAACAGACTGACAAGAAGAAGGAAACTCACTATCTCTGTGGTGCTTTGCCAAGGAGTGATCGACGGAGTGACCTTGGAAACTACGCGAACGAATTTGAGCGGGTTCGAGACCTTTAATGAAGAGCAGACCTGACTGACTTTTCGTTCTGATCAACAGCCTTGAAAGACAGTCGACAATCAAATGAGGCGGCAATTGATCTGATCGGAGATTGAATGACAAGAAAAGATGATGAATCCTAACTCTTATTCTACCCTGAATCCCAAGGTTGCACTCAACTTGTTCAGAACCCTAGATATCGCTGAGACGAGACGTTTGCTTTCTTTTCGATCCTCTCCAGACACTAGACTGATGAAATCAGTTTCCAACAACGGTGAGAAGTAACAATTGGATGTCGCGGCTTCATCACTTGATACACCTGTGATAAACGTACATCAGCACCTTGGTATATTTTAGACGAGTGCACAAGAGGCCAACCTAAGAACTTCAACGCTCCAGGGGTAGCGTAGATTATCTGTCTAGTTTTCCGCTGGAAGATGATGATCTGTCATATTATTTTGATTTTTAAGCATTCTCAGGTCAACGCTATCAACACACGAAGCTGTCACTCAACTCGTGAAAAAATTGTTTCAAATCGATGAACTTGTGAATAAACTGCGAGCGCGCGGGCACTGAAGAGAGGCTCGACGCCGACCTTCTCCAACTGCCCCACGCATCCTTCCTTGGACTTTGAGAGACTCTCAGCTATACCTAGAAAGGGAGACGCTGGCAAACATCGTGATGTACCCCGGATTGAGCGAGGTAGCTGCGCCGTTGACTGATGGCTGACAATACGCCTTGACCATGGCTGATTATCTGTCTCTTTCCCTCCGCTGCTAAGATGTTGTATATCTAAGTGCTGGTATGATAATCTTCTGTCCGTTCCAAAAGTGGTAGAATGTATAACGGCTGGAACTGCGGACAAAATACGATGAAAGGCTTCAAAATCCCCAGATACCCTCTGAGGCCAGCGAGTGAAAGATCAGCAATACAGTAAAAATGTTATGAAGTTGACAGAGATCGTCTGACCATGTGCCCCCCAATGAAATCTAAAGCAAAAGCGCGGAAGATGGGTAACGCCGGTAACTTCAGTTCAATTGTCTCGCAGAAAGGTTGGATTTTTATTTTACTGACAAGTCAAGTCTCCTTGGACATCAAAAAGCGGCATAACATTGACGATGAAGCATATTGGGATACTATCTTTACGATAGTAGAACAAGATTTCAGTGCAATTTTCTTCCTTCAAAAACGAAGTTCGCAGTCGAGATGTAACGCTAGGAGAGGTGGTCTCTCCTACCAAGGAAAATACATTCCTGCCGACTATCTGATCTCTTTCATACCCTGTAGATCCCCTGCACATAGTTTGTCATCAAGATATACATATCAGACCACAACAAACAACTGGGTTTCAGTATAGCACATGAAGATGGAAAGAAGAACGCTTAAAATTAAATTCTCACAAGAACCCAGGAGAAACCATGACGATTGGATTGTCTCTGATGGTTATGAAAGAAACGGGGGAAATGACCGATATTACCAATCAGCAGCAGGATAACGCGGCTTTAGTATGTATATTTTCAAAGAGATAGAAAAACGGATGTGTATCATCAATTATCAAGCTCACCCAATCGTAGGATTGCTGACCCACCAGCTGTCACCCATGCCATGGTCTCTAGCACCTTCGACTTCTGTACCCAACTTGATCTTTGCTTGATCGATCACGTTCTGTATGAAAACACTCTGTTCTCTCCGGAGGTGGACACAAGCCAATCATCAGCGCGTGTCAACTTCACGGCTCAGCTTATAGATCATAATCGTCAATCAAATACGGATCCTCAATGAAAGGACACTCACTGCCATGTTATGCTTCTCAGAAGGCTTCATGTACAATTCTGGAAGGCTACTCTTGGCGTTGCAACGATGTGAGACGTTATTCGGTATATCCTGGACCTCAACACGGGCGTGGTGGTTGGCATGTAGGGCACGTTGATCACAAGTTTGAGCTGTAAAAGATTGCAACGTCCGAGATCAATAAATTCAACTTGACAAAGATTGAATCATATGGTATGGTAGATAAACGTATGGTTTTGCTTTAAATCTTTGCTCATACCTGTTTGTGGCCACTCGCTCGGAGATTCCTCATGTATGGGAAATCGGATTTCATCTCTGAGACCTCCTGTAGGGTGGCGCCCCGATGCAGAGATGTTCCTTCGCCTGGATGTTGAAGCCACTCCCGAATGTGGGAGTTGTAGTTCTGGAGCCAAGGACGAGTACAGATGTGGGTTGCAATCTAGCAGTTGAACTCCCAGGGAGCCCAAAGGTTTTTTGAAGCTGCTCTCTGCCATGAATGGCGCCCCTACTCGCGTTGGTGAGGTATCGCTGTAATTCCGTAATCACGTCAATCGCAAAAAAGTTCACCCCTACGGGTTGATAGGATTGTGTCATATAATTTTTTTCAGTCAACAGAGAAAATCAGATACCTGATGAAGAAATCAGAGACATGCATCACCCACATTTGGCCACCATAATAGAAATCAGAAGAGGTTCAAGCAGGAAGGATTGGTCAATCGTTGAAAACTTCTCTCGGTTAGAGCTATCAGGTTTTGGAAAAGCAGGGCAGACTTAGACATTTCGTAACACCTGCACCAATCGCGTCCATTCTCTAGAGGCGCGGAAGCGAGCCCTTGCGGAAAGCGATTCAGGAAGGCATGATTGGAACCAGGTATATTCAATGGGATAGAAGACTCCTTTTTATTGGACAATGTAAGATTCAACCGAGACGGAATTCGCCCAGAGCTTCCTGGGGCGAGATTTGATCTTAAAGCTCCTTCGTTGCCTCTCTCGGTTGAAGCTTGAACAGGAGAAACCATCGGTACCGGCGGATACACCGGTTTGTGCGAAGAGGGCTTTCCAGACAGCGCCTTGAGGTTTGTATTAGGATGACGCTGCATCTCGTAACGCTGCATCTGAATGATTGTATAATCAGCAGTGAAAGTTGTTATCTGAAAGCTATGATATGGACAAGTTCTCTTACTTCTTTGTCCTCTAGCAGCTCCTTCACTGAAGAAAAAAATACGGATTGCCATCTGGTTTGAGGCTAGAAAAAGGATTGTCAGATGAGCACGCGTCTTTCCTTATGAGATATGACAACCATTCAGCTAACCTCATTCAACGCACCCACGTTTCCGCTCGAGCCCCTTGGTTGACAAGAATTTCCTTTAGTCATGGATGGCAGGTGTGTTGGCAATGCAGGCAAGGATGTTGTTGATGTGGAATTCATATGCGCGGTCAAAATCAACACACCGTTTTGAAGGAAAATCAAGCGACAAAAGAAGGCAAGTAGTCTGGGATGATGAATTCCGAGTGTATACAAATAGTATCAAAGCGCTTGAGAACGACAAAAAGCACTGAAGTCCCGTATTTGCGCTAGCTTAACACAAGCCTCTAACCCCCGCAGAGACGTCCCCCGGAGCCTGCGGAGGGGGGGCTTGCGACTTATCGGCAAATTTGGCCTGATACCAATTCCAGTTTGGCTGGGGCAATCTCCAGCCTCCATTTTCGCCATCTCAGATAAAATAAACTGTCCTTCATGCATCTATGAAATTCCTAGAGGTATTTTTTTAAAACCTTTTGCTCTGTTCAGAATTCCTATAGCTGTTCTAGATGTCGCTATATCATCAATTGATCTTTTTTAAAAAAATTAAAATTTGGGATTTTGGTAACTGAGACTGCTGCAATTACAGTCACTCTACACAAAAAAGTCTTGATTTCTCTCTGCTAACCCATAAGCTCTCTGCCATCCTTGTCAGAGACAGAGAGTGAGCATCCGCAGCCCTCTGAATGTGGCTCCAGAACTTGTGAGTCTTCACTGTCACCTCAAGCAAATACTTTCTTATCAAGGCGCGTAGATATTGAGGGATATCATGTACATGATGCATTAGAAAGGGATAGCCTCTTCGGAATTTGTAAGTGATTGATAGCAAATGCGGTAGTGTTGATCTTGATGAAAAATCACTGGAAGTCATGAATTTTGAATTGGCATCATGCCAAAAAACCCTGTAAGTCGTAAGTCCCTCCTCTGAAAGCTCCGGAAGGACACGCGTGGTTTGAGAAGGTACTTAGTTAAGTTTGGTATTTGCGCAACAATCTAGTGTTAATAAGAGTCTAGGCTTGTCATGTTGTGGGCGCAGTGCAAGAAGTGCAAAACGCTTGCACCCAGAAAGTCCAAAATTGGTAGGCGCGCTCATGTATAAAGACCTGTCTACACACATCTCTTGACAGTCCTCTAACCAAATGCCTGCCTTGATGCCCAAAGAAAAATCAAACTCAATGTTTTCTCAATCAACAAGCATCTCCAATGATCAATGGGACCCACCTACTGGTTCATTTTTGCTTTGATGGACGGGATTCTTGATGTCTGCAACACATGATTCTTGATCTCACCACTTTTGTACCTGATTCATTACAAAGCGTGAAGTCTGCACATTCATCTGAGACTATTGTAGATACAATGGCTGTAGTTTGGAACCCTGGTGATTTGTTTGATTGTATAAAAGAAGGCAGATATTTGTTTTGAAGTTTTTTTGTCTATTTTTTGCCAGGGACGCGCACCCACTGAACAGCCGGTTTTTGCACCTGGGTGCGCCTCTTGGAAAGACAGTGCATCCCCAATATGAGTCTAGAGCTGTATTTTTTTCTTTTTTTAAGTGTGATTGTTATGACATTACACACTAAGTTAATCTAAAACACTTTGATAAAAGGTAAATGCAATCTTTTTTTGCCTTATATCTCACCCCCTCAAAGCATCCCAATTCCCCAGCCGTGTGCCGTAAACCATGATGTACGTAGATTTGGGGTATTTTTATCCACAGCCATTACTCCCAAACACTCACTTAGCTTGGGTAATTCACCTCAATTTGCTACATGAAAGCCAAAATAGGCCAGATTTGTTTTATCTTGGATCACTCTTATATTTATCTATACCTTGTTTCTCCCATGAAATCCAACTTGTACAGCCAGAATCTCTGCAAATAATCTCCCTTGATCATTGAATAACCCATAACACACCTCCTCATTTATGCTATCAAGCCATACTGTAGGGAAACACAGCTGTACATTCTTCAAATATCATACCTCAAACACTTCCCTGAACAATCCATGTCAGCCTCTGTACAGTAAAAATTTACAGCACAGCTGGGGATGCTCTTAAAGTTGCATAAAATTAAATATGTGGCTTTTGCATCACTGTGAGAAATTTTCAATTTTTCACCGTGTGTGTATGTACAAAACTTCTTCATACATTTGGTAAACTTGTCAAATGTTGCATCATACAATTGTTGAGGAGTTTACATACCACAAGTTTGCCATTTGGTAAAATCAATCTATCAGTCAGTCAGGTTTGTGATTCATTATCAATGAGTGAATTGAGTACAGATTGCTTGATTTGTCTCGTTTCCCCTTTGTCTTCCTCATCTTTGTTTCCATCAACACCATCAACGCCTGAAGTGTCTTGCTGCAAAAAGAAAGGGAGCGGGACGCTCCGCCTGCGCTTCCCCGGGTTGGGTGTAGCGGGTATTTGGTATTTTTTCCCCGCCCGGGCTTCCTTGGATTTTTTTTGATGTAGGGGAGTGTGGAATTAGCAGGGCGTTAGTATGATGTTGCCTTGCTGTACCCTGCAGCCTATCAGATCTTGCATGTAGCGGGTTGCAGATATCAGGCAACACCTTTCAGATCTACCTACACATCCTTTTCAACCAATTCCTTTCCAACAGATTCATTCCCACCATACAATTCCTTGTGATTCCTTTCAGACATTTGCAGATATGTGATATCTGGCAAGATCTTGGAAAAGAAGTCTGATTCCTGCCACAATCAAAACTTCCTCTCATAAAACTTACTGCCCATCAACAATCAGAGTACATGCCTCTTGTCATTCTTATTTGTATTACTTATTCTTGCCTCCACTGACGTGAAAATTATCTCACCTCAGTACCAGATCTTACACTTAGATTTGTTCAAAACTTAACCTGACACCAGCACTGTTCACGGTGGGGCTGGGTGTCTCAAATTGGGGTCATGGGTTACTTAATGACTCTCATTGATATTTTGGTCTTGGATTCTACTTATAAGGTAAGTCGTCTCTCTTTCCCTTTCAACTTCAGTCTTGCCAATTTTCCCTTCTCAAAAATTCTGCCTAGATAGTACTCAAAGATTTCATATATTTATATATTTACTGTTTTGTTTTAGAATTTGAAACCAATCAAATATTTTATTCCCTCACCAAGCAAGTCAATCATGTGTCCTCCAAAGTCTTCACTTCCTCCTCCTTTGGCTGCTAGTATTGCCCCCCCTAGTACAGGCCCAACCCTTTTTCCAAGAAACCCTACCCAACCTAGACCTGGATTCATTGCTCAATTGCCTGATCTACAAGTTTCTTCCTTTTGCCCATCTCATGTACCTGAACCGACCAAGTCTTACCACAATGAACATGATTATGTAGCTTCTAGTGGTTAATCTGACACCAGCAATGGTATTGGTAGTCCAGAAGTGATCAAAATTGATGATTCCAACAATAGCACCTTACCGGATCCTTCCAAGGAAAACAAGAAAAATTGTGAGGCCAAGGTTCATGTGGTTAAAAGTGGTGGCCGTCCACATGGGTATGGTGCCTTGATTGCCTAAACTCAACTCCCTTCCAAGAAGTCCAGGAAAAGACAAATTGAGGTAAGCATGACATCATTTCCCTCTCAGCTCCAATCACTGACCTTTATCTTTGAACAAATGTAGGCCACAGTTCCTAATGTGATTGATGTGGATCATGAATCCAATATTGGGATTGCTCAGACTCCAGGTTTTTGACTTGCCCAACTTGCACGTGCTGGCAACTTGTCAGGTTACTACTTCCCCCCAACTCATGTCAAAGGCGAGGTAAGCCAATCTTCTCTCCTCATCTTCTTTTCTCTTTCCTCTTTTCATTTGTTTTTTCTATTTTTTTTCTCTTATTGTGTGTGTAGAAAGGAGACAACCCTCAAAGCTTCAAATGTTGAATGTGTAATGGTTTCTACATTCAAGGTCACAGTAGTCACTATAATCTTTACACCCATTGTGACGGGGCTAAAGGTTGAGCGGTGTGTCCCCAAAGAGCAAGTGACATTGCAGCTGGCTTCAAGCTGCCTAAGACTTGGCATGAAGAACAAGCTGAAAATGCTCAAGAATCAAACAAAGCCAACGGACAATCAACTCTTGATGTTTTCCTCTCTTGACCAACTTTCAATGTTGACTTAATGAATACAGTACTTGTCATCTGGATCTTATGGCATGCCTTGCCATTCAACCGGGTTTACAATGGACCTTTAAGAGCCGCATTCAAGCTGGCTAATTGACAAGCTGACTTGAGGACCCCAACTTGGGCTGCTGACATTGCCAAGGACCTTTATCTGAATTTCAGCTCGGCTGTGATTGATTGGTTATTGGTAAGTTACATCTGCTTTCCTTACTCATTCAATTTCTTCTTTTTAATTGACTACTTAAAATCTGTTTCTATGTAGAAAAATGATAGCAAGTTCTCCCTGGTCCACAATTTGGATAACCAAGGGTAACAGATATTCTCTTATTGGGGTGTTGGCCAACTACATTGATGATGAATGGAATTACAAGTCGATTCACTTAACCCTCAAGTTAGTGGCCTGGAATAAGATGGGCTTTTTACTTGCTTGACCAGTCGGCTGATTATTGATTACACACAAGCTTCACACTAAGATGAGTACTTTTTTAATTTTCACATCTATCTTATCAATCGTACAATTAACAAATATGATTGAATTCCAATACATGCTAGCTCAAACGACCAACTCTGGGTTCAACAATAACACAATGGCCTGTGAAATGGAGGACATGTTCTTGGAATCAAATGAGAAGGTCAAATGGAACTCGGCCTTGAACCATGTCCAATGCTATGCTCATAAGCTTGGACTTGTGGTCAAGCATGACTTGAATTCAATCAGTTTGGCTGCTGGCCATATCAAACCCACAACTCCACCTAACACTACCAGCATAAAGTAATTTCCCCACTTAAAAGGGGATTCAATTTACATAAAG
>KZ124268.1:0-11277 GCA_002157025.1 Melampsora abietis-canadensis | reverse complement strand
GGTTACAAATCCCAGGCATGTGGACATGTCCATAGTTCATGAAGCTCTCTATTGACTTAAATCTTGGATACTCAAGTTAATCTAGCAGCCAGTAAGATCCAAGCATTTGAACCCTTCCCAAAGAAATGCAAGAACCTCACTTGAAAATTTCAGGGCTTAATGTGACTATGATCAATATAGTGTTGATACATTCAATCTTCAAAGCTACATGGATACTTCAAGATGATGTGGTATCCTTTCATGGGCCAGGCTATACCTCATGCTAGGTGTCAGACCCAAGCCCCGATTAAAGAACTACAGGCTGATATGACCATATGTAGCATTATAATACTGTATAAAGCCATGAGCTACACCTCAATACTCAGTGTCAAGAGCCACCTAAAATATGTAAATGTATCAAATACATATGAAACTTGACCCAAGCATCAACCGCAAGTTGACACCTGGCCCGTGAGTATAGGATCCCTCATCTTTTTTGAGAGATTGTCTTCAATCAACAGAACATAAATAGGCTAATTGAGTTTGAATGATGAGGACAAATTCAAAATGTGGAATCTCATTGAATTCAACTTACCAAAATTATGGGGAATCAACACAACCAGTTCCAATCATCCAGTCGGACAGTTCACCAGCAATACTGGAACCGCTCCGCACCACTCTGGATTTCACCAGTTTTGAGTGCGGAGCGGAGGGACTACGCTTAAGCGCACCACACAGGCTCCACTATTTTTATCTTTTTGGCTCAATGTGGAGTGGAGTGATAAGAGCTCTATATAGTGTGCTGCGCTGACTGCACACTATATTGTGGCAATATAGTGCAATTAGGGAGTTATAAGCAACAGCATCCATTTCAAATTGATGAAATAGAGTTGAAATATGTAAAAAAACATTGCAAATTTGAGCGCACAGCCGGGGCCCATAGCGGAGCAACTGCTCCGCTCCACAAATTTCTGCTTTCAATGGGTGCGGCAGAGGCTCCGCTCTAAATTGTGGTGCACAGAGTGGCAAAACAGCCGCTCTTCTCCCGCTCCACACCCGCTATTTTGAGTGGAGTGGTTCCAGTGTTGTCACCAGAATGTGCCAAGCTTATGAAAGACAACATTCAAAAGAGGTTTTCCCATTCAAAGAATCTAAGTGAGGTCACAGTTAAAAAGCATCTAACTGAAGGTGAAGACATTGTGATCCTCAATGTCTGGAGACTCATCTTTGATGTTGAAACAATCATCTTGGACTTTGAACATGGAAGTCACCATCTGCAGAAGAATATCCCAAATGGGGATTACCTCCAACAGATCCTTCAAATGCACTTCAAGCTTGGAGGTACAACACAGGTCAACAGTGATTCTAATTAGGCAAGCAGAAACCGGATGAAGTTTATGTATTCATGCAGCATGATAGCAGGGAAAAAGATGGACATGGAATCAATGTTGCCCATGCTTCATTCACACTACAAGAGGATCGCACAAAAGCTCCTACAAGGGATGGCTTTGAGTGTAGAGTGATTGCAATTTTGGAGCCCTGGAGAAATGTGCAGAAGATACAAAAATAAAATAAAATCATCTCTCAACTAACCCAACTAGAATGCAGTAGTGATCAAGCACTTACCAAATATCCAAAAATACTCCATAAATGATAAAAACCAACAAAAACTCAAGATAATTTCTATACTTTAGTCATCCTACAGGTCTAGTAGCAAAGACCAATCTTAAATTATTTTCATTACGGATCATAGGTCTGGTCTCACATATACCTAATCAACATGTATCTACTTCAAACCTTTGAAGAGTCAAGTTTCAAGAACCCTCCTGCTTTAAGTCCAGATTAACAATTATTTCAGGAATCTGAGAAACTTGACAAAGTATCACACTGTCTCTTGTAACAGCCAAGGCAAAGAAGGAGTGCACCAAAACTGCACATTTCATAATCTCAGGGTTGAGACTTTTGTAGAGATTCAATTCCTTCTACATCTTTTCCTATCAAGGATTTGTATAAGGTTCAATGTGTGACTTTGTTAAGTTCAGGAATTAGATGATACATTTTGTCAGAAACCACAAATCAAAATGAAATTTTAAGATTCTCTGGTACTCACTCTCAGTGAATTGTCTGACATGCCTTATGATGATCAATTGATGTACAAACTACATTCCAAGTTCACCTGATCAGTCTGCTCAGACTCAAGGTGAAAGGATAACTTAACCAATAGGATCACACTTTGTGGAGCTCTATAAACATAGGCCAGCGGGTGTATCATGAGACCATCATGAATTATTCAAGTTAAGCCTACCTGAGCATGAGTCAAAGATGATTCCATCACTCAACAGCCCAATTCCAAGGTCCAAACTGGCTCACAGAAGGGCAGGAATACGTACTACATCATCTTGAATGTATACATATGAAGTCTAGGGCTTTGATCTACTTTACACACAGCGCCACTCCAATTAATTAATAAATCCTGCAATGGTGTGGTGATCTCAAAGGCCATGAGGGGTCATGGAAATTTTGGATAGCTTTCAACCTTTAATTCTTCAGGTTTACAATTGGGTAGACAAGCTTTACTAAAGTAGCTGTACAAACATCATCCACAAAAGGTCAATTTGATATTCTACAAGCTTTCAACTTGTTGCACTAATTACACCTGATATTCTGCAGCCAATATGGGCAGAATTGATGTTCAGAGGATTGCTATACAACATGGGTGGGTTGTGTACTTACCTCAAGTGATGGGTATGTACAATATGGAATGTGCAAATTGGAGTTTTCCTATAGCAAATTTGCCCTGTAGGCTGCAGTTGAAATTGTCAAGACAGACAGTTTCTTTGAAAAAGGTTTGAGAATTAGTAAATGCATTTTGTAAGTTTCCTTCCACCTTTCATGATAGCAGACTGAAATCAATTGATCAGGTTGCATGACTAACATTCTCAAAGGCGCCCCAATTCACAAGGATTCACTTCCCATACTTCAACCAATCATCTACATTGCATAAGACTCAGAGTGAATTTTCAAATTCGATTTGATTGATCAGTATACTCTTACTTTGTTTCTTCAACTTCTTTCATTAACCCAAGAATCATGTCATCTTCACTCTTTTGATTATTCATTTTAACTACATCACTTCTACCTAAAAAGACCTCTTTCCATGAAACATTTCTGTTAACTTTGAATCCTTCTCGAGGTATTGATTTTTCTTTCAATCCAACTAATTCTAAATCAGCTTCCATCGATTTCATAAATTCATTCTTCTCGTTTTCATCTTTAAATTCATAACCATTCTTTTTTAATCTTGATAGAATACTTTCTAAAATACTAATTTGTCCATTCAATTTATGAAATCTGTTTTCATTTTCTAATTTTAATGATTTTAAATTTATCGTAAATGATGTCAAGAGTGAGAAAAGTATGATTGGGTAAATGAGTCTTTTCAGGGATGCAGGTTGCTTTGAACTCTTTGATTGTAGATTTGTTTGATTTCTTTTGAATTGCAGATTGATATTAGGTTTGATTATCTGATGGTGAAAATTGGATCCAATGATAGATCGGGTGTTCAATCTTGGAAGCATCTTGTGATGTTGAGGTGATCGGTTAAATTCGGTTGCTTGGTCTGGATGACTTCATGAATTTCTTCCCTTGAGTCAACAGTCTCATTTGTTTCGGCGCACGATCCGTCTGCTCAGCGGCACGGGTCGGGTTCACGATTTTATTCAATTTTGTCCATTTCCCTCAATTCCATCCTCTTCACATTCGATACGCAGCATTCTCCAGAACCTACACACACTATCAGATCAACTTCAATCAATCATGAGACCAACCAAACTACTACAAGCAAGAAAAAAACCAATCATTCATCCAATTTTAGGTCCAACGATCGCACGTCCAACTCGTTTAATCCCAAGTGAAACTAAATTCAAACAACCAATTCCAATCTCACTCCTTGAACCGAATCAACTTACTTTGCCGACACCAAAACCTTCAACATCTTCATCTTCTAGAGCTGAAAAAATAACAACAAGTAATAAATTAGTCAAAAAAGTTATAGATCAATCACAAAGATTCATGAAAACCAATCCTACTTCATCGCCAATGATTCTTTTTAATACTACACCGTGGCCTAATAATCTTAGAGTTGTTGATGGGTGGAGTGGTTATGGCAGATGGGGTGAAGGCAGACCTGAGTACAAAGAATGGATTGGTGTAGATAAGAGACATAAAGCATTGGTTGGTCATCTATTCTTTCCGTCATCTTTTGTGAATTGTGTTCGGGCTGACAATTGCAACTGTTTTTGATGTCTTATCACAGATGCGAAGTTTAAGGGCTGAGCGGTAATGTCAAAACGTTGATAAAAATCAAAACACAAGATGTAATATGGGACCAATGTTAGTGAACGATATACATCTCGAATGATCGAAGTCGATACATGCGTCGCATAGTACAACAAGTGGAACTCTTAGCCGATTCTTTCACTCCACTGTCATGGCTTTTCTTCCTTGATGTGATGTTCTCGGAGTGGTTGCCATTTGTTTCTTTATCAACTTTCTTAAAATATCATATAGGATAGATACATACGATGTCACAAATATTTTTTTGCACTCTAATCAGAACGCCTTTGTACTAGCGGCAATTAATCTGCAGGCTACAAACGTGCCTTCTGAGGCACTAACACATTTACCATTTTTTGCTCAAGAGGCGTGACAGCTAGATCGTGGTTTGAAGGTGGATCAATCTCTTTCATATCTAACTCCCATACTTTCCTTAACTTCCATTCCCATGCGCTTCATTCTCGATGCTTCAACCCGATCCCTATATCAAGGAAAACCAAAACCTTTAATGACTGACTGACTCAATGAAGTATATCAAAAAAAATTACCGTTCAAGTTTTCGGAGCTCTTCTAATTGAGCTCTTCCAATGTAGACTTCCCCATCTGCCTTTGCTACGCGTTTGTGTTGGGCTGCTAGTGCTGCTTCATCAGCTCTGGGATCATAACCCAAATCCCCTGTTGTTGTTTGGCCTGACCGGATCGCATTCCTGTTTTGTAAAGAGGTAACAGTCGGGGTTAGCTCGCTAAGTATCTTTGCGAAGAGAGAAAGTCCATGATCAACATTTTAGATTCATATTTCTCGAGTGCGTAGAATTTTTCGTGCGGTAAGGTGGCTGTGTTATAATCTTCCATGTAGACTCTGATTAAACAAATCGGCGATCGGCATCAGTGAGATTCTGGCTGACCTGAAGCTGGAATGTTCAATATGCGAAAAAATTTACCGGAAGAGCTCTTTCATCTTCGAGACGGGCACTGTCTCCGGATTTAACATTTTTTCCTCAACAAGCCAGGCTCTTGTAACAGGAAAGCCAATGGACCATAGATTAGTGACAAATCATATCTCGACATTTGAGCAAACAGATATAATTACCTAAACTCTTGATCCTTTGTAAACATGTCAGCTTCACTGATGATTCCAAACTTTCCATACTCATTCACTACTCCCTTATGTTTGCTAGCATTCAATCCATTCTTTTTCGACTTTTTCTGCGAATGATGAGATTAAAAACCACAATCATCAGATTCCGTGGTTCAAGAAACGATAAAGAACGCGTTGCCCATGGACACCACATCGAGCTTGCCAGGAAAAGACAGCACAATGTAAGTAGGATCTAATCAAAGCATTGGCTTACCTTCTCGCGTTTCTCCTTCTTACGTCTCTTCCTTTCTCTTCTCTCTTCTTTTGATTCCTTCTTATGTTTTTCTTTACTACTGTCAACGCTTTCACTTCGATCTCTACGATGTGACGATTTTTTCTTTCGAGTTTTCCGATCTGATGCTTCATCTTCATCGCTGGAAGATGAATCATCTGAAGATCCAGAAGCATATCTCTGTCGATTTTTTTGAGAACTTTTATGATGTTCTTTACCCTTACTATTTCGACGCTCTGATTCGGAATACGAGTCTGATCGACGTCTTCGGAATGATGGTTGTGGCGATCTTGATCGACGCGAGGAATGAGCCCTACGATCATCTTCTTTATGTCGACTGTCCTGTCTACGACGCGAGCTAGAATGCGTTCCTCGATAGTTATCTTCTTCCTCTCGCCCTCTCGATCGATGAGTCGATCTCTCGTCACCATCAGGTTTATAAGATCGATGTCGCTCTTGACTATTTGGACGTCGGGATGATCGATAGTCATCAGTCACTCGTTCTCTACTGCGGCTCCTACCACGATGACCCGATAAACGATAAGATTGAGAAGCTTCAGACATTGTATACTAGATTTAGGATGATTGTTGGGCGGATTAAGGCGTGATTGACTTCTCAAAACCGCCTCATTACCGCTGATAGACCACATATCCGTCCAATGACAGTACCCGATGAGCTTGCCAACAACGGGACCTGTGATGCCCCGGTCCAGATGGCAGAGTTTGCTCCGCCCAGGGCCATACTTACATATGGCAATGCCCCAGGTGTCATGTGGCGGGCGCGTTTTATAAAAAAAGAAGCGTCCGAGCGCGCCCAGGTTTTGGCTGGGGGCGCTGATGGGCGCGAAAGGCGCGTCTTCTTGAAGACAAAGTGCCAAAAAAAAGATATGCATTGTCCATATTGATTGCCTCAGCTACAAGAACTACTCTACACAAAGTTCCTCTGTGCTCCATGAATCTCCGTTGCTTTCATTATCTCCGTCTTCTGTATCTACCTGAACAAAAACATCCACTGTCTGAGTGAGATTGTCAAAATTGAACTGGGTATCAATGAAACCAGTCTCAAATTCAACATCAATATCCTGTTCTGTATCATCCGTGTGTTGAGCAAAAACACCGTTCTTGAACTCTCGTAGATCATCAATTCCAGTGAAGAGTCCAGGATTTAATTGACCATGCTTCCAATCAGTGGCCACTTGAAAGCCTGTCCAGGTGGGTCCACTATTAGCAGTAGGCTCAATCCATTTGGTAGGTGTGCGCATGGTTGACAAGAATGGGTGGGTTTGGGGATTGAATAGGCACACCTGGACCAAAAAGAAAGTTGAAAAAGCAATACCAATTACAGGATACAAAGTAGAAAGCCGGGCACATGTCCAGAAGTCCGCATTCTCAGATACCAGCTGAAATCTGGGCAAAAAAAAATTCCGGCTCAACACCCACTTCTCTGCCCAGTTCTCAGCCCCACAAAAAGTGAATGTAGGGCTTGTCTTGAGCGTTGTTCAATTTGATTTGACCATCAGAGGTCTTGGTTCTGACTGAAACAAGGCATGAAGTTGGTGCCAAGGACCTTGTAGGGCTGGGGTTCAAAGATGTGGCCGATCATGGCTGACCAAGTGCTCAAAGCTGCAGGTATGTCCAGGCATGTGTCCAGAATTCCAGATTCTGAGTTTTGGCTGTAAAATCAGGATGTGGACTTGTGGGCGCATGCCCGGGCACGTGCCTGGCTTTCTACTTTGTATCCCGTAAATGGTCTAAAGAAAGTCTCAATCAACTACTTTTTAGATTGGGAACGCCCACCCCTGATTTCACAAAAAAGGACGCGCCTGGGGCGTGCAAAAAACGCGCTGCGCCTGCCACATGACTTACCGGGGATAGTTTTGTACAATTATTTGAAGCAAACTTCTTCAAATTGGAGTGAAGTGCTAAGGCAGAAAAGGCAATACGTGCCCTCAAGCAAAATAGTTCTGTTTTAGCTTATTCACTTAAATTTAATGATTTAGATTTGATAGTAAAATGACCACAAGCAGTACTCATAACTCAATTCCAGCAAGGTCTAAAGGCAGAAATTCAAGCTCAGATGGTCCAAGACAAATTCAAAACATTAGATGAAATCATAGAGCTGTCTATTGAAATTGACAACATTTTACATAGAAGAAACAATGATCATCAAGTAGAAGTGATAGACTCAACTGTGGACCCAAACACAATGGACTGTTCATCAATGTGATTTAACATATCAAGTGAAGAGTACAAACGTCAAGGGGAGAAGGAACTGTGTCATAAGTGTGAGATTTCAGGTTATATAGCTAGATATTGTGATCCAGGTGACCAAGGAAGAGGATGGAAAGGAAAATCAAGATAAAGAGGTGAAGCGAAGATTAGTACAGCTGAAGTGGATGAAGAAAGAAGCAGTAAAGCAGAGGAGTCAAAAAATGGAGAAGCTCAACAATGAAGGTTGTTCCTTCTTCAAGCTTATTGGGTATGGAATTAGGATTAGATATGAGAGCAATTAACATTGAAGTAGATTTTGCTGCAATTAAAGATGACCAAATTTTTACTTCTGTGTCCCTTTATGATCCCACCCAAAACAACCCACTTTGCCTGCATAATGCTTGACACAGGTGTTACACACAATGTTATTAATGAACAGTTTGGAGCCCGTTCAAGCATACAATAATTAAATTACCTCAGCCAAGACCAGTAACTGGGTTTAACGGCGCAAGATCTTTTATCACTCAAATTGGACATTACAACTTGAAAAACTCACAAGACAAAGTCCCAGCAACCTTCCTTGTATCACCTGTGAAAGACTCAATTGAATGTATCATTGGTATTAATTGGATCAGTCAAAACCATGAACAAATTGATTAGACAACACATACATTGAAAACCAAAGAAAGCTACCTTGCAGCTTCCAGTGCAGTCTTGTCACCACAAAAAAAGGCCCTGATGAGTATCAAGAGATTGTAGAGGGTCACGTGAGGAATGGTAATGAGGGGATGTGTATCTGCAAAGGTATACTAACACCCCCAAAATGTGAGTGTGACAGCAATTCCTTATTACCCATGAATGAGTCAGATCACAAGCTGCTTCTCCCTCCTAGATCTACCAAATTGGACAGCACCACACAGAAACTAGACAAACCGGAGACAAACTGGTTGTCAGAAAGAGTCAATGAAAACTTTTCATCATCAATTCCAAAAACAACTCCAGGGGGATCACAAGCAGGTCACATGGAGAACACTAGGAAAATTGATGAGGGTAGGTGTGTTCATGAGAGCATGTCAACACCCCCACAAGGTGAGTTTGTTAATGGGGCCATTGCAATGTTAAATGAATCAGCTGGCAAGCAAGTCAATCCTTGACAGAACTGCTTGAAACAGGCCGCTAATTACCAATAAATACAACTTTGACAATTGCCAAGGAGATCATATGTAGAGAAGAAGCCACTCTCAACACCTCATTTTGACACTGCTAGGGCTTCATGGAATGTCTCAGCAAATCTATCAGCAGAAGAATTGGGAAAGAAAACAAACCAGTCAGCTGCCAAATTGGTACCACCTGAATAACATGAGTACCTCCCAATGTTTGAGAAGTCCCAACCTAAATTATTACTTCCACATTCACAGTACAATCTCTGCATGGGCCTACTGCCTGAAATACCACAAGCAAGTAGAGCTATACCATTATCACCGGCAGAAAACCAAGTCCTGGAAGAAATGATTGAGGAAGGATCAGCAACGGGTACCATTTGCCAAACTAAGTTGCTGCGGGCCGCACCTGTCCTATTCATGGGGAATAAGGGTGGCAAATTAAGTCCCTGCTTAGAATATAGGGAACCAAATGCCCTTATTTTGAAAAACAGATACCCATTACCATTGACAATGGAGTTGATAGATTCATTACTCAATGCAGACAGATTTACAGCATTAGACATGAGAAACAAATACAACAATTTACAAGTAAAACACAGGGACAAAGCAAAACTAGCTTTTATTTCCCAAGTGGGCCAATTGAAACCACTCAACAAGCTTTTGGGCCTACCAGAGCGCCAGGTTATTTTCATTATTTTGTTCAGGATATCTTCAGAAACAGAATTGGCAGAGATTTAGCCATATTCTTGGACAATATAATAATTTACACTAAACCACGGAAGACCACAAAGCAGCAGTGAAAGCTGCACTTGACACCTTACAAGAACAGAATGTCTGGTTAAAGCCAGAGAAGTTTAAAGCTTGTCAATTCAAAATATCATGCTTAGGACTCATGCTATCACACAACAAGATATCCATGGATAAATCAAAAGCTGACACTGTAACAAACTGGACAACATCAAGAGATAACAGCAAAGTACAACAATTTGTTGGATTTGCCAACTTTTACTGGCACTTCATCAAGGATTTATCCCAAATAGAAAGACCCCTACATGATCTAACCCAAGATGATGTGACTTTTGAATGGACTGAAGCAAGAGATTCTGCATTCAATTTATTGAAGGACACAGTTACTAAAGCCCCCGTCTTGAAGATTGCAAACCTGTATAGAGGGTTTATAGTCAAATGTAATTGTTCCCTGGGGAAAGAAATCAGCTCAGCAAGAGGGAGTGGGATGTAAAGGGGGAAGTAGTGTTATAACCTTTTTGGTTATGCTTAAAGTGTACAGAGTGCTCACTCACCTTGTATGCACACTTGTACTTGTATCTAATCCTTATGCTTCAATCTCAGTTATACTAGAGAAAAACTTCTGGTATCTTATAAGCCAAGCTCATAACAAAGGTCCTCTGGACTTTTGCAAGGATAAATGAAAACTAACCTTTGGATCCTCTTTTACAGATACTTCTGCAATCTATAACAGAACAATCCAGGAGGATCAACAATACCTGCTGTGTAAATGAAGACATCTTGTTGATTCTGTTTGATGGAATTCTTTCTTGGATCAATGATCAAAGGGTTCAAGTACCTTTACGTCAATGATCATTTTATGCAGGATTTACAATTGAAACATGATTCAATCTCTGTCTTGATTTTGTTTGTTCTTTTGTATATTTTCCTTGTGATGTCACCTGTTACAAAGTTTCAGACAGTGTAGGCTTGTTCAATTTTCATCATGAAATAGAGGTATACACAAAGTAAGGCTACAGTAGACTCTGAGAAAACCAATAATCAAAATTTTTGGCCCAAATCTATTGGTTTTGAAAGAGTATCTGTTTTGTTGAATCTCTGGGGAAACCAATAAAAATCAAATGGCAGCAAAATTATTGGTTATGACAAAGAAATATGTGAATGGTGGCATGAGCAACATCCCCAACTTCCTTGATGCACTTGAGCACCCTCAACTCATCAAAAAGGTTGGATGTTCAATCCTTGAACCATGCTTTAGCTTTGGTGAGTTTCTTTCCTGAGCTCAGTAACTCTTTCAAAGGTTTTCAGGGAGAATCATTCTGAGACTTCAAGGCTTCAAATTCCTTCTCAATGTGAGAAATATTGTATCTAGAGAGGTTCTTGGGAAGTGTGATATCAAAACCTATCATTATGAATGCAAGGCAAAGGTCCTGCAATAAAAAAGGTTGTAGTATTCCTCAAAAAAGTCCAAA
>KZ124267.1:0-24191 GCA_002157025.1 Melampsora abietis-canadensis | reverse complement strand
TGGCAGCTGCCAAAAAAGTTTGTTTGCAGGCACACAATGTGGCAGATACCAACAGGTAATCACAGGCAAGTTGAGCAAGAATGGGGAATCAGTGTTGATGTTCCTGTAAAAATTCAAAGAAATTAGAATATTGTGATGCAAAGATAGGTAAAATAATGAATAAGACCAACCTTCCACCAACCCAGATGTGTTTGGTCCCCCTTCATTGGGCATGCCCCTTTCAGATAGTCTTCAAGCTCGCAATTAGACTTGTAAGTACCAGCTTCTGAGAATCCAAAAACATCAAATTCATCAAGGGGTGTAAAAGTCGGTTTGTTTTGAGTATCAGTTGTGGTTATACATTCCTCCTCTGATTCTTCCAGGCGCATGTTAAAACCTTCCTTGATAGCCACATTAGAAGAGACCTCATGATCAGGGTCATGAATCAAAAAGAACTTCCCAAAAAAGCAAGGGTTAAATATTGTAGTCAATACAATACTTTGGTATTCAATTGCTTTGCCGCGGTACTGAATGAGTCAATTGATCGTCTCATCAATTGCTTTGTCAAGGCTTGAGTAATTGGATGATTCCTTTTGAATGGATCTCAGCTTGGAGATGACACACTGGTTTTTAGCTAGAACAATACATCTGGTGGGGCCGTTTCCCTCAACTCATGCAGTAGCATCTACAAAGGTCTACACAATGTATCAAATGTTGGTATCTTACTAGGTATGCTAGTCCAATAGAAAGAGACATACACTTACCTTTGATACCTTAATGATTAATTCAACTGCATTCCACTCTGCAGAAGATATTGTAACCCCTTTGAAGAAATATCCCTTGCAATCAGCTGCAAGAGTTGAGTCAATAACCTGGACTTGGAGATTAAGATCTTTAGCAGGTATAATCGATGATTATAATGAAAGAAGATAGGGAAAAGGGAAAACTCACCTTGTGTGCCTCACACGCAACCTCTTGGCTCTAGTAGTGGCTATTCCATTGTTTCTTACAAGGATGCATGAGCATCCTCCTTTGTAACCCATTCAATCAGAACACGCCTTGAAATTGCATTGTCTGGCAGCACTACTAGCAATCTGCCTGCTAACTGTATTGACCTGCATTGAAAATTAGTTGGCAGTTATTGATGTGTGGTATTAGGAATCAAAATAATATCAAATAAAGGGAGGGAGAGGCAAAAAAGGGAAATAAAGGTAAAGAGAAAGTGACCACACTTACCTTCACAAGTGCAAGAGCTATAATGTCCTCCTTGTCACAAACACCATCCTTTATTTGATCCTGGTTTTCATTCTTGTCATCAACACCATCAGGCTTCTCAGGTAAGCCATCTCCATTCTCTTCATCAGATTCCAAATCATCAATTCCAACACCATCCTCACCATTTTTAACCTCAAGAGCTGGAATTGGGAGAGGGATGCCATGTGGAATTGTTCATTTGGCAATGGTGACCTTCTAACTGAGCACTGTGAGCCCATGCCCAACTGTGATGTTCAGTTTATGGGCACAGCAGTGAATGTGGTGCACTGAACTATCCCAAATCACTGGATTTTCAGCAGTCAAAAACATGAATTTGAGTTTGCAAGCCATTGGGTTATTATTGCCGCCACTGTCAGCAGTCTGGCATAACATGTAAGCAGCAGAAAGAGGCAATTAGTCAAAATGAAAACTTTAGGAAAGAAACAATAATAAAGATAGAAAAGTGGATGATATGAAATGGAGATGAGACTTATCTTCTCATGCAGACCATGATGTGTCAGGAATTGTCCAATAGGTCTTGCTAAGACAGCCCCAAAGTGCCTCCAAGCAAACATCTTCAGAGTCAGGTGAGTCAATTGATAACTCCAGTCTCCATCAATATAATTTGTGGTTTCCCCAATAAAGGCATAGCAGTTATCTTTGGGAGTCCAAACGTCATGAATAAGGCAGAATTTTTCCTTATTCATCTGTTTAAATACAAAGTTTTGAATAATATTAATATGAACTATGAATCAGAAGTAAATCAAAATAGTTGAAATACTTACTTTGACGGTATGAATAGTCTTATTGTGAAAGTTTGAATAAAGGTATGACAGACTCTTGTGCTGCCCAAGTCCATGATTGTACCAAAGTACCCCAATTGACTGAATGGAATGCTGCTCACAGTGCTGGGTCTTTGAATCAAGCCCAAGGAAGGGCATGTTGGATGATCCACATGACCAAGAGCATATTGACCAGCTCAACAGTAAAGGTTGGTCCACTGAGAAATGAGGACAGGCTTCTTTTATTGTTCTTCTTCTGTACCTCCTGCTTGTAAGTATATGATGGAGCAAGGGAGATACCTGCCACAATGGCCTTATGTTGCTGAGTGCACACAGGACTGAAGAAACTGCCATTGCAATAGCCGCGTAAGTTGAAGTATGATGTCTTTGTTTTGTCACCTAAGAAAGTTTTGTGACATCATCAACATTTCTAGCCATGACCCTAAAACAAATGTTGCATGTTCTATCGTTGGTAAGTTGTAGAGACTGAGAAAGGAATGAAACACTTAATTTGGGTGGGTAAAAATACTTGAGGAGTGCCTTCACATTGCCAGTCCAACCCTCATCATAGCCGGGTTCATTGTTGGATTTGATGACCTTGATGTCTGACTCTTGATCCAAATCCATGTCTTTTGGTATCTCAAAGACCTGAAGACACAGATGAAGATAACAATATCAGAATAATGAACCGTACAAATGTAAAAGGGAGACTTACATTATCATCTATGTTGGTTCTCTGTGACTTTTGGGGTGGGCATGATGTTCTACCTGATGACAACCTGGCACACTTGCTATTTGACAACCAAGTCTAGAAGGAGTAGATATATTGTTTAACCGTTAGTTCTCTGATTTATTCTTATCAAAGATCAAACTATTTGACTTACCTTTCCCTTGATTTTTGGGACTGGTGTCTTCTTCTTAACAACAGGGGGTCAAAGTGAAGCAGGTCAATGAGAAAGGCTGTTGGGGGAATCGGATCCACTAGAACTATTGGCAGGAGTGGATAGTTGAGTAACAGCTTGTTGCAAGTCATTTGGAGTGATGACAAAGTCTGGTTGGATGTGATCTGGGCTTGGCCACCAAAGTTTTCTACCTGAAGACTTACACAGAACCTGGAGGGAGCTTTGAGATGCAGTCTGCAATGGTTTTTTGGATGGGGATGTGGCGATTGAGGCAAATAAAGAGATGGCAATAAACACATGAAGAACCTGTGACGTTCAGGTTATTAGCTTTCTAATAAAGCTGACACACTTGATCAAAGAGAAAGGACAATACCTGTGATGTTCAGGTTATTAGCTTTTTAATAAAGCTAACACACTTGATCAAAGAGGAAGGACAATCTGAGTAAAACAAAGATTGTACAAACAATGAGTTTGGGTTTGATAAAGAGAAAAGTGACGGATTAAACGGACCGCTATCACGCCCTTTTTCCCTCGCATCTTCCTTGCATATCAGCAGGGACAATCCAATCCACAGACGGTGTTCCCCTTGCCTTCTATCCCATCTTAGCAAAGCTTCTCTGACATAATGGCAAGTCTTTCTTTTACTCTAGGCTCAACTCCAGGTCACACCCTTTTGCATTTCTACAGCGAAATACTAGGAATCGAGAAAACAAATGAATAATGTAAAAGACCTTTTATGTTAACTCAAGCTCATGACGTCATAAAGGAAAGGTAATGTGAGCAAAAAATCATATATGCGCATAATAGTAAAGCACAACCTAGATCACTAATCTCAGTTGCAATGAGATACTTCCTCAAGTCAAATTTAGTTGATGATAACAAAAAGCAATAGGAAAGAAAACTTACCCTTGATCAAGATCAAAGATTTGATCAGAAGTCCAACCACATGTTGGCCATTGCAAGGGGATGATGTTGAGTATTTGAATGGATACCCAAGTTCCACAGTCCATATTGGGATTAGCAAGTTGGTAATTGAATGAATTGGCTGAAGGTGACAGTGGCTGGCTGGTCAAACAGTTTTTTTAAAGTGCATTCAAGCATAAATTGCATATAACACTATCTGAACAGTTAGGAAAGTAGGAGACTTATACCTTGGAGATACAGCCATTTAGTCAGAGCAAGGGATTTTGTTGTCTTTTGGCCTTTAAATGTCCTACATTTTTTTGAGTAGTGAGCTGATTCCATCCTTTGGGATTTTGGATTGCATCAACTTTTGAAAATAAAAAGATTTGATCATATATCATTTTTACAATCACCTTTAGGCATTTAGCCCACCCAAAAGATGTGGTGACTCTTATAAACACCTTCGTGCAAGTAAGCATGTTAGGAATTCAGTGTAAGTATAAGGTCATTTAGATTCAAAATTCTTGTGGTTTTACAGCAGAGCTGAGCAGGCACTTGATCCCCCCCTAACCCCCTATCCTAACATCAAACGGAGTCACAGGGGGGATAAGGAGTTGCTTGTGGCGTGGGGTAACAGCGGTGAACCGTACCAAGTTACGGTTTAACCAAAAACAAGTGGATGTTAGAGCTAAGTAAGAGTTGAGGAAGCTGTCTTTGAAGCAAGTTTTGTTGAAATTCAAACCCTTTAAGGGATTAAACAGTCCTTTTGACATCTTTGTTTGTGAGGACTTCTTCTGGCTATTAAGACTTGTCTATCCCTTGCTCTGTGGTTGTTATCCTTGGTTTGGAGTCAAAGGGTTTCACTCCAGAATATTTTGGAAATATTGGAGTGAACCAATATTTTTGTGCGGGTTTCTGAGAACCCAAGTTTTCAGACCCAGGTTGTGGAGCGCTAGCTCTGCTATATCTTGCAGGCCATTGCGGGTCCTAAAACCGCAACACACCTACCTCACAACCACTAAAAGTTGCAGAGTGGTTGCGCTATTGGTCCAATACATAGAAAATACATAAAAGAAGAGCATGGGTGGTAAGTGTAAGATTACCTACATCAAACCTGTTTTACTAACATGAGGAAGTCCAAGTAACCTGCACTCACCAAATGGACAGCCCATCAGAGGTCTTGTTTGAACTCAACAGCAAGTTCACAATGTATGCTCAATATGACTCTGATGACACCCCAGAGATTTTTATGCCAGGTCATATAAATTAATATGAATTTGTTCACAATTGGCTAAGCTTAACACTAACAACTTAATTGGTAAGACAGAGGTCTGCTTTTGTCACTAGCCCAGTAGTAGAAAAATCAGGGTGTGCCCTCACATCCTTGCTACCCGTTTATTTGAGTCTTTTTGTAAGCTGATACAAGTATACCATGACAGGGTAATCAGGCCAAGCAATTGACGGTCAGAAATGACCACCAACAGGCCAAATTTCTTGGTGGTGGTTGACCAGCATGTTGCTACAGCATAGCAAGGCCAGTAATCAACCAGCGGCGGTGACCATCCATCAGATGGTCCTACAGTGGCTGTTTGGCAGTTTTTGCAAGTTTTGAGAGGTGTGGTCAATCATGTGAGAACTCATTGATTACACCTCTTGTGCCCTTCCTACCCAAGCCCGAATAGGTTTGAGTGGTTAGTGTACTAGCTAAACTACTGATGATGGTTTTTAGCTAGAATTGGGGCCAGAGTCCTAATTGCAAATGTACATCATATGCTATAGTAGAATAGTATAGAAGTACAAGCAATTGACTCAAGCATCAAAAAAGGTTCCCTATGGGGTGGCCTAAAAAAGTATATAAAATGGTGAGCAGAGGTGGGACCAAAAAAGATATTATATGTAGAACAGGATAATGATTTTTGGTAAACTAGAATTGTGATAATATTTACTTTTAAAGGAAGTATTTTAATACTTGAGGATAACATAAAGAGGGAAGAAGCGGAGTTCAGGAAAGTACATCTTATATAATGATGGTCAAAAGAGAAAGGTCAAACTCCGATGATTACAAAAAGAATGAGAGATAATCGCAAAGGTCAGGGAATTGGAATGCTGTGAGGACGCGACGCGACTGGCTTTCTCATCTTCCGTTTCGGCGACGATACATAACTATATATTGACCTATTCTCGTTACTAGAAGCGTTTGCTCCTAGTGACCAATACATCCCTTGTGGGTATAGGCATTGATGGCAAAGAATGTGAAGAGCTCCCAGACCAAAGAAGGATTCTGGGAGCTCTCATGAGGTCAGATCAAAGAACATGTGGTGAAAACGGCTTCTATCAAGGTGAATGCAGAAAAGCAAATTTAATTGCACAGCGTCTCATTTGACCGTCGTCAAAGACGGTCACTGTTGGCCAAAAGGCTGGTCCATCTCTTGCCAGATCGCCCAGCCGCTCAATCATCCATAATCTGGTTGATTAGCTGATTTCTGGCCGAGATCTCAGCTTTCGGCCAGATTATGAAGGTTTTTTCCGACTGCCATAATCGGGCCAAAAGCTGAGTTTTCGGTCAGCGTTCGACCAGATCAGCGCCTCGACCGCTTTCCAGTTGCTCGTGCGACTAAAAGTTGCCCTGGGGTGTACTGCATCCGATGCTGACAATCAAAAAAATATAAAACCACTTCCTGGCATAATCAAAGGTTCAACATCAACATTCACTCCTGAAAAGCAAAGGGTAATTTTCTTGGCAAATACGGCCAAAAACTGTTTGTTCTTTGCCAACATCGGATGGAGTAGCTGTAAATACACAGAAAAAGAGACTAACAGTACGCCGTGTTTTGACGGTCCTGCGTATCTTCACACGAGAACTGGTGCCGTTCCGGACAAAGCCAAAACTTCCGCTCTCGGAAAAGAAAGACTCTGAAACACTCCGTTTGCTCTTATATCTGCAATATCAAGTTGATCGACCATGCTGGTTGCTCATTTATTCCCGAACGAGATTGAGGTCGCAGCTGCTTACCATTCATCTATGATGCTGCATCTGGTTTTGATAACATCCCTGTTACCACCTTGGGGAAGACTGTGCCCGTCATCCCATCGGTAGAATGTTTTTAGAGTCAATGTGGTGCCTTGTCTGCGACGTCTCAGCTGATCCGAAAACTAGAAACGGAAACCCGCCGGCTGACTTTTTCCGGAGAAGTACGTTTTATGCAAAGCAAACAAGCTCCAATCAGTAACCCTACCAATCTATACCTTGAAGATATTCTACAAAAGAATAATCTACACTTTGTACCTTGAAATTACTCTACGATGTATAGCTCGAAGATAGTCTATAATTCATACCTTGAAAGTACTTCACAATCCATATGGATTTTGTGTTCCGAGCCTGGTCAAGTATCTCAAATCGAAATGATCCCATGAAAATGGTACGGCCCTTGCCATTATTCTGCACGCGACTCTTTGAACAAAACCTCTCTCCCCCAGTGCGCAAATATGTCCCCTAAATGTTTTGAAGGCGATTCAGTCGTTACAGTAATTCCTTAATCCGCCCTCGTACATCGGAATCGGGTTTTACGCAAGTAATGTAAGATGCATATTTGTCAATCTTTCTAATGCTCGGATGCAATCTGGTTTCGCTATCATTGCGACATCTGGGGTTAGATAGGGTCCGTGAAGATCAATATCTTCAGATCACGCGTCATCCGTCCTTAATGAATCATGCCCAGATGGTACGTATCAAAAAATGGTCGAGTGAACTTTTGAGAAAAACCTAAACTTGCTTGTGCTTCATACAGGGTCACACACTCCTTAAAGGCCATCTATAGACGACCAAGCGTTTGCGACGACACCGGGACCGTTCGTACCAAGAAAATATTCAACGTGAAGTAGGGTTGAGGGATCTCCAATAGGAAGCCGTGCCATCTAGGCACAGGGGTAAGACTCGGATTCCTGTAGATGTATGTATCATCGTGAGGTCAAAGTAACGCAGACCATTGATAGATCGCGCGGTGGACATTGTAAGCATAGATAAATAGCGGCGGCTCCCGTTGCTATGCTCGAAAGCCAATACCGTCGAGAAACACGGAGAAGGGATTCATGCCAGTATACTTACGAAGGAATGTTCGTGTGTGAGGACGATAAGGCTCGAGAGCGCCTTCGTGGATCCTTCGCATCAACTTAATCACGTTTCAATCTAATTTATCTGCTACTTTACTACATATGCGTTCCATCGTTCGATCATGATGCTGTCCCCACGTATGAAGTGATTTGGCAACATCATCAACTTACAACCCGAAGTATACCATGGAAGACAAACTCATAACGTGACAAAAAGCACTGCTCTATGTGTTCGGTAGGCATCGACGCAATCATTTAGCAGATTTCCTGTCGTATGATGAGTCTGTTGAATGTCATTGTATCCCTCGCAATCCTTTCTCTGTGCATGAATCCAACCCATCAAACTTTCACCCTTGAATACTGATCCATCAACCGTATCAAAGCTTTCCGTTTTACCAGTCTTGCCTTGAAGTCGCAGATCTCAGTAGTTGCTCCAGCCGTTGAAACGTCGCCGATGAAGTTGAAGGGATGAACGACTGAACGAAACCACCCCCCTGTCATTCAAATGCGTTAAATCCGTAGAGTCACTCTGGGGATAGCCGTCAGCTGATAATGAGATATGTTTTTCAAACGCGTCAATCGAAAAAGACTCCTAAGAAGGAAGTCCTGCTTGAAGAGACATTGTAGATTGAAGGTCAAGAGTGAACTCTGAGAAACGTTGAATGAAGAACAGCCAGTGTGAGAATTCGGATGTATTGGAAAGGATGCAGATAAAATGGTATTGTCAGAAACCTGATCTCGATCTGAGGCAAGAAAACGGACTTGAAAATGAAGTACGGAGACTCCGAAGAGGGGTAGGTGTCACGCACGTTGGGGTCAGAGTTCGTGTACCTGTACGCACCTGTCGAGGTGGGCTGAGCGGCCTGTTGAGGTTCGAAAGGGTTCGAACGTCTTCAGAGCCCTGGGTTCACAAGCTTTCAAGGGCTGCTGAAAAAGCTGGCAATAGGATCTCGGAATCGTCGCCTGATCTGTGTAAAGGGTGCGTAATATGAAAGAGTGAGTGAAGTAGCTTGAAGCTGAGTTTGAGCCTGAAAGGTAACTTTTATAGGCTCAGTCATTAAACTTCTCAAAGGTTTTCTTTCTTCAGGATTAACGAAAGAAACGCTTTCCACTCAATTAATCGAATTCCCCAGACTATAGTTATATACAGGTATATAAAAACCAACTTAGAACTATTTTGTACATTGTTCAAAGCTCGGCAGGAAATTTTAACTCCGACCTTGTCCGAGCTTAGCATCAGCAGCACCCAATAAAACAAGACGTGTGTACATGAAGAACGTATGAACTCTGATTAACCTGTCTTGACTTCTGTCAAGCTGAACATAAAGCTGAACGTGAATGTGGTTCATATGATCATGAGGGTGGCCTTTGTGAGGCAGTGGAACTCAATGTATACTTGGAAATTGTCTTGATTTATTGCTTTGCAACTTGCAAAACCAGGATGAGGGTAAGTGTTCATCTTTGGCTCTTTCCCCCATCTTTTTTCTATTTATGCGATTATGATTATAAATGTTATTCAGTTTACATAAGATTTCAAATCAAGAGACCAAGTGAAGACGTGTGTGCGTGAGTTAGGTGTGTGAAATTTAAGTGATTCTTGGACGATATGATCGACATGCTCAACTTTAATGGGCTTGAATCATACTATAAAATCGGCTAATGTACTAGGTTTGATAAGCTCAAAGTGTTGACTGAATTACGACTTGAATATCAAACTATGTATGTACCAAGAATCAAAAAGCTTTTTCCGTGTCCAGTCAAGGGTGCGGAATTCAATGGATGGCCAGCTTTGACGTCAGTCGAAACAATGCTCGAGTGTCGCCTCCTGGCCACGATATGGATGATTCAACCGGATATCTCTAGCTTATAGATGAGGCTTATGGCTGAGCCCACGGTGAATCACAGTCGTGACACTCGAACTCTCAGGCATATGTGACACAAATCTTGACTTTCCAGTCTCTTTGGGTAATTTATCTTTATCGAAAACCATTATCTTTGTAATTCTAGCTTGAAAGCTATCCTTCTAAGCTCTCTGGCTAGATCCGGCTGACAAGATTTCGGAAGCTCCTATCGGGGTAGCCGACGTTCGTGGCGCTGTAGCACTCGCGTCTCATCCAAAGAAACTTGAAGAGTGAACTTCCCTCTCTGGTCTGATCCATTCCGAATTTTCGTACAACTATGCGATCTCGGGATGAAGCTGCACTCGTTCTCTGTGGTCATCTTTACCCAGACATCTGGAAGCCAAGGTTGACTTTCGCATTTGAATCATCCACATATCCACCAGTTACACTCATTGGAAGCCGACGCACATCCTCTATGATCACATATGTCATTGTGAATATTGGAGTTGTACGTGGCAAGCTCGTCTAGGGTTCAAAGATGCTCGCTCTCCTTTTAATCAAATTGATTCACTGGATTTGTCTCAAATCTAACTTCACTCATCCTACACGGAACCGGAAAAGCACGACAGTCAGATTCTACGATAGAAATCATTACCAAAGATAGTAATGTGGCGTATTGGACGAAAAATCCTTGATTGCAGATAAGCTTTTGACGATCCTCTTCAGGTTATATATCCGGTCTACCAGCTCGATTCTTGTCTCCATATACCGGCTTGTCATCAGCTAGGTGGCCTTTTTCATGCGTCCTACGTGGAACCCGACGAGTGATCGAAGGCTGATAGGAAGCCATACGTCAAATCCTTCCGGACTCATCGGCTTGCTGAGACGCATTATTACGCATTGTCTTCAACAAGCTGTTTCTTTGATGGGCTTGCCGGTGTCATGCATTATGTTCAAAACGCTATCAAAGATTCCGAAGAACCTCATGATTTCGTTTTGATTGTATGTATCAGATTAATGACTGATCTGCTATCTCACCAGATGAATGCGATTCATGCGTTATTAATCGAAGTGCCCCTTGTTCACAGCTTCATGTAGGCGCAGATACAAAGGAATCGATCAAGTGAGCGTTCAAAACCCGAATTATCTCTGAAGCCACTAAGCCTGATCACGAGCGCCTGACGATACTTCCATATCTGAATCGTTGGAGGGTCGCGGTCTTCATCAGATCCAGGTGATGGTATGTATGCTTTTCGAGGATCCGAGTGGCGTATGGAAATTTCGTCGACATGAAGAAGCAAGTCAAGATACCATCCAGGGAGGGAGATGAATCCAACTGTCGGAGGGTACAAACTGAATGTTGCTATTGCTACCATGAGCTTAGGCTGTATATACCGTCTTTCTCTCGTGCAAAAGAATCGTGAGGAAATATTTGAAACGCTTCAACCTAGTTGACAATTCAACAATTAAAACCCTTTGGGTTGTTGACCATTCGGTCTAAAGAGGATATCACCATATTTAGAAGAGATGTCGCGATTGGTCTTTGGGTGATCTTTGCCACATGTGGGCATGTTCTTCATACCATTCCAAGGCAACCATGGTTGCGATCGGCATGGCGTCAGCTAGGGATGCAATTAGATGAACGTAGACTGTGCAATGTTGGTCATTTTATGCATCGGCGAAGGACGTAAACAAGTGATATTCCTCTGCGGGTGTGGTCATCACCTGACAGAGCTTGTTTCAAACTGAAAGACATCGGGTCTTGTATAGAAGTGAGATACGGACGCCAGATACCTAGAGGGCCGATTGCAACTAGAATAGCCTTCAAGGGGTCAGATTCTGGAAGAATTCGCTAATATATGACGAGGAAGCCATAGTCGATGAGATAATTTGTGATTTTTTGGAGAATTGTTGTCCTAAAATCTAGCCTGTACATCAAGTCTGGCACTAGAGGGTTCAATTATACTCCTCTTGCATCCATCACCTTTCCCGCTATTGCCAGATGACTTGAAATCAATCTTGATATCTTGATGGTAAAACGCAGAGGCCCACTCGGATCCAACAGTGAACGTCGCTTCAAACATAGCAGCGCCTGAGCATTCAAGGCTACCGGCTTCACAATGCGCTCCTTGTATGAAAGAGTTTAGACAAATGGGACTTCAAATCTCAAGGACAGAGAAAACAAAAATAGGCACTCCGAGAAATTCTCGTATGGAGAGAAAATGCAAGGGACCCACGAATGAATTGATTTGAGTTGCATCGACTGCCACATCTCATTCACATCAGTACAAGGATGGTTCTTCATCTACATAGCTTGTTCCAAATCCATCTTTGTGACATTCAGAGTTGTTGTGTTCTCGAATATATCGCGGAAATAGCCAAGCAGCGGATGAAGTGTCGCATATTTCCCAATTGGTAGTCCAGCAGAGAGGAAGCATCAAAAATTGCAATCCGACGCCAATATTCGAGTTTCGCTAGTCGTATGGCGGAGATCCTGTGTATCTTTATCTAGTCCCTGGGCCAAATATACACTTTGCCGTGCAATAGTGTCAAGATGCCCAGATTTCCCTGTTCTGCGAGGTTTTCTTGCGGAATTACATTCCCCTCATGACGCAGAGGATCTCCTTCAGTGCGCCATGAATGTCTCGACAAAACCTTCGTAAACTCATTTCACTCTCGGCACATCGAAGTCCTCGACGATGTGGGATGGGGGACGTCTCGTTTAATATAGGAAGCTTTAGGCTTGTCATCGAGCACAAATTACCCGGCTTCGGAGTTTTTGCCCTAAACGCGATGTGAAATGATCAATTGAACGAATATCGGTATGTATGTCAGCGGGAAAATCCACAAACATAGCCGAAGCGGATCTCTTGAGATATAGACATATCTTCGAACCACGCGTATAGACTGCTCTCTCAAGGAAGGATCCACAACCAGAGCCTCTACACTCAGCGCGCCTAAAGACAACCCATCTCCCATCACTTCAAAGATAATTTCTCACTCGCCAATCCGTGACGCCTGCGCTCCCATCGACAAGATATGTTGGTCTCAGCTACTGGAACGCCGTAACCATTCCAAAAAGTAAACTGATAAACACATCGCCCACGTTCTCGACAAAACAGTAACGATTGACAGGTCCCTTCTTTGCAGCACGACCTATCTTGAATCTCCACTTGTTTCAGGAACTGCACGAGCATCTGAATACTTCGGCCCAGTGAGAGTTAAGCACTAAGTTTGGATGCAACCGGCTCATATCGGCATCATCCAGCGTCTCAAGACCCCATCGATACTTTCTAGATTCAATTGTCCTTTCAGGTGTTTTCAAAACTTATTCGCATACACAGAACCTTTTGCCGACATCCAGACTCTTTCCTACCGGCATCGTATGGTTTGGACGTCACAGGAGATGTACGTGCGCGCACACGTCCGAGATTTCACCTCTATATAACTGGGATTTAAATCATATACGTCTTTCGTTAACATCTGTAACAGCAGAGCACTGTGCGGTCAGGGATCACGTCTCAATCTCATTGTCAATTCCAAGGAGAATGTCCTCACGGTGAGTTTAAGTTGCTCTCAAATAATGACTCAATACCTCGAAAAAACGTCACCATCGCCCATCGTGAAGCCCGATTAGCTGCGAAAAAAATCAAGTCGAGTTTAGAGACCACCTCCAAGTCATCTTATTTCACTCCTGGAGTGGCAAAAGCCAGTTTACTTGACCCACAACACCCACCATCTGCTCCTTTAAACCCATATCCCGATGGCCAGGCCTGATGAACTGCAGAGGCTAACATATCTCTTCATGTTGAAACTCAGTTACGATGCGGACCGCCACCAGAAATGGAGAAGGGAACGAGCATCAATTTCAGGAGATGATGGAGGTGAAGAAACAAGTGAGTGGAACGTCCGATGTATGTTCGGACTTGAAAAGTGACTTTCACCAAAACAAAGTGGAATGAGATCATATCTCTCGTATATTCAACTGATCTGATCTGCCAGCGGCCAGAATCGAATATCCATCTCTACGCGGCGTGCTTACATGTAGCTTTCTTCTTGTTGTCTCAGGGTCTTCTTCGTTACAGCTTTTTGAGATTGCTCACCGTGTTCTTTCCATCTGATTACTTAATCATTCCTTCCTTTGATAGGCAGGAATCGTCTTCCCTCCCCGACCAACTTGTTAGAATCACCTCCACGTACTGGACTATATTCTCCAAGCCAAGTCAATCAAGCTCGCAACTATCTCGGTGCCACTTGTCCGTCCTATAACAAGCTTGAACCACTTACATCACATGAGATGTCCTCGCGCGCACTCTTGAGTAAATTCTTATCCCAACCGGATGACGTTAGCCAGTCAGGAACTTGGTCAGATAGATATGGCTCCACATCAGAGAGTAGTAGGTCGCGTTTTGGTCCAAGCTTCCAGGTGTGAGATCATCTCTTCATTCTTTTGAGGACTTGATGTTCTGATCGCGGTGTTGGGGGATGCCAGAGCAGCTCCCGTTTTCAGCGTCCTGGTAGTTTGAGCCAGGGCATCGAAGATCTAGGTGGAGAAAGGCATGTCGCACAAGGCTTGCATGGACAACAGAGGCCACGCGATGAAGCACGGGGCTCGAGTTATGCACTAGAATACAGCATGAGTCAATTGCAATACTCAGACATACATTCACATGATGAAGGGGATAATCAAGCGTCGGCGTCACAGGGGTCATCAGCTGGCGCGGCAGATATACACCCGATCAGGCTGGTCAATCGAGATGGCGAAGAAGAATTCAGGTAATGGTTCCGTTTCCAACATATGAAAACGATGACATGTGTGATGGAGGGTCGTATCCAATTCTGATGGTTGAAGTTTGGATCGCATATCTTTTACACAGGTGCCCTGATTGTTTGTGCCTTTGTAGCAGTGATGAACATGAAGTATCGTGTGAAAGACGTACTGATGAGTTGTTATACATATTCACCCCCGGCAACTCGCGAGGGTAGGCAATCGTAGGTGCAAGAGCGAATCAAGTTTTGAAAGGCACAAGTTGTCGTGTACACATCGAATGGGTGTGTGGAAAATTCATATCCATTATGTCTTCATGCCGAGGATGTTTCAGTCAATGCAAGGCAATTGAACTGATTGCCGATTTTGAATAACGCTTGCCGATAGGACCGTTGAAACTGGAGTGCAAATACTGCAAACGACCGTACACGTACGTCGGGTACTTGGCAAAGCACGAGACAGAATGCGAAAAGATGCATCCAGTGAGTTCTTTTACGTCAGGTCTTGTTTTGCCACCTCACCCCCGTATATACCGCCGTACCACGTGTTGAATTTGGGGAGTGATCTTTGAATTTTCAGGCAGCTCAACTATACCGATCGGGGTAGTGAGCAGTGTGTGGATTCCGGGCTCTGATTGGTGATTCAAGGAGAACAGCGCAGCCTAGGAAGGCTGTTACATAAGGAATATGCAACTTCGCGTGGCAGAATATCACATGCGACTCGAACACCTCTTGATGTTTCACGGTGACTTGGGCTAACATGCAAGGGTCATAGCATTTGTATTTGCAGGAGTTTGCGACTTGAAGGCCTAGCCGAAACTTTTGTAGTCCATTTAGGTAGCGGATGCGATCAAAGTCAAATATCACGTTATATACCCACTTTTCGTCCTCCCTTCCAGGTATCTATAAACGAATACCAAGTTTGGATTGGGTAGAATCCCGATGCATATAGCACAGGAAAGTGAAGGGGTGATCAGTCACAAATAGAGACTGCTGAGTAGCGGATGAAAGAACTTGACGGACCCCTCAGGCAGGCGGCCAATTATTACAAATGGGGGCAGAAAAACACTCCCCGCTCTCGATCCTCATCAGTCAAAACAGGTGAGACGCGAGATTCCAACTCACAGTGTCAAGAGCGAGATCTATAGGGTGCAAGTTACCCAGTGGCCATAGCCCCAGTAATGACAGCTCAGTCACACATTTAACGACCAGGAGTGCATACTGATGTTGCAGTAAGAATACTGAGCGGGATAACTCAAGCTCGGCATATCCGATCCACAGCCCTTCGCGACCTCCAGAGGTTGAAGGGATAGTCTTGATCGAGGTCCTTGGATCACCCCATTGTGATGCTGCGCACATCCTCACAACAGTAGACCTGACGTTACACCAAGGCATGACGGTTTCTTGGTATTACTCCACTAGCTCCAAGTTATGCTGGTTCCTTGAGGAACCCGAGACTAATCACTCGGTTCACTATCCTTCGGAACCTGAGACTAATCACTCGGTTCACTATCCTTCGGAACCAAGTGAGCATCATTCATCTTCATCTTCTTATTTCTCTTCTGGATCATCATGGTGCATATCCATTGGGGGAATCTGAGATAGAAAACTTGATTCACTATCCTGTGGATCCAAGTGATGCACCACGTTGTTTGGTTTTTATAAAACTTCAGTGATTTTGTGATAACAGTTCTGTGTCCCTCAGCCTTACCATTCCTCCAGACCCCCTTCAGGGAGGACCACTAGTCCTTCACATATATCAGTTATTGATAACAGACCCAAGTAAGGAATAAAGACCCTCTCTAGTGCTGTCCTAAGATATTGTCAAGAGTATTTGAGACCAGAAACTCACAATTTCATTCTCTATTGATGATATGATCTTGGTCCAAAATTCCAGGTGGAGAATTGGCCAATAATATTCCAATCATGTTTGAGACTGAAACAAAACATGCTGCTATGTGATGATCACCAAGAACACTGTAAAAAATGAAGACTTGGGTGAGAAATTTCATATTCAAGAGTTCAAGTTTGAAGATCACCAAGGATAATCTGTGATACAAGGTGTATCAGATGTTGTGATATAAAATAATATATTTGAGAAAGCCTGAATTCTCTTGAAAGTTATTTAGGACCACCTGATTCCTGATTGAAAGATTTGACCCATATCAAGTCAAAGAAGCCAAAGCTTATGAGCTGCATTTCAGATATCACCTCCAATGATGGTATCAAATTCTCAAGAAAATAGATATTGATTTGTTTTTAATAGCTTTTGGGCTTGGATGCATGGTGAAGTATATCCAAATGAAATTTAATATCTTACCCTTGGAAATCCAATGGTTCAAGAGTTCAGACAGGTGAAGCATCATGAAGGCTGAACCCCAGGATGGTATTATGTCATGACGTGGACAAGCAACATTTGGGAACACAGACTTTCAGATTTCCCAATTCCCATTGTAGGGATCAGAACAGAATTTCTCCAGCTGATTATGAGGAACCTTAGAAGGAGCTGCTGCAACAATTAAGAAGGAGGAAAAACATGCAAAATTGTTTTTTTATTCTGAACAGTGTAGGTTTCACATGGCAAGAAAGGAAGAAAATTATGTGTTTGTGATGGTTGATAGCCATACAAGCTTATTGTCTCATGTAAGAACTAATCAATTGAGATTTATGAAAATGGGTCATCAGCAGACCACATTTTGATGTTCTCCATTTTTTATAGTAGGGCAACAGAGCCTGATGAATTTGGTTGATTTTGGTGACTACAAAACACCTAGTCTTTGGTTGTGTGATTCTTTCAGTCACCCACCATACATTGAATCCTGTCAGTCAAATTATTCTTCAACAAAAATATTTCACACCTTCTTGGTACAATTTGTCAACCTTCACAGAATGTGTTGTATCCCCAGTGGCCAAATTTCAGAATAATACTTAAGTACTAATTAACATTTCAAACACATCAAACATCCAAAATCTCAAAATCACTTACATACCCAATTCAAAACTATTTACACTCAATTAGATTAAATACATATTCAAATCAACCCTAACTCATCCCTGTATCACATTTAAATAAGATCAATTGTCCATGATCACCACTTTTTCCTCATCAGTTCACTGAGGAACAAAGTGGTGTGTAACACTACCAGCGTAAAGTGATATCCCCACAAAAAGGTGTTTACACTTAAAGTAAGAAATGATCAATAATGCATAAACAGCTTCAAATCAACACATTTCTGTTCTTTTGATTGTTTCATTTTGTCTTATCATTGTTGCTTTCTTTCATTCAATCAGATCAAATCAAAATATTCATCTTAATCATCATTCCATTCATCATTTGAGGAGAGAGAGTTTTCCGGGTGGAATGTAAAGAGTTTTGTTCTCTAACCTGTAGCTCTTTACTCTCTTTAGGTACTTTACCTCCTCAGGTCAGTTCTACAACAAATTGGGTACCTGTCTCTACCTAAGACCAGTAATCCAATGCTGCGTGGTTTGGAGGTAGTCCCAAAGGAAGAGATGGCTAGTATGAGGGCTAAATCCTATCCTAGGATCTCTGCCTTTGGGCAAGAACAGTCCTGAGAAGACAAGACTTCTCAACCCCCCCCCCGGGTGGTGGGTGGGATTTTAAAATTTTTTGAACTTTGAAAACTCTACTTGTGGAATTGTCAAGAGACAGTGTGGGATGAGTAAGGAAGGAAGAAGTTGGAGAAAGGAATCCTCTTACCCCTTTCTTCCACACTTGTGGACACGTGTCCGTGACACTTGTCCTTAGCTTGTGACATCCAGCTTTGTGACATTCCTTCTCCTCTCAAGAATGAAATTCAGTGTACCCACGCAAGCTTAGGGAACACCACCAAACTAACTACCAATTCACTATTGAAATCCAACTGCCATGAGTTCAACTATGGATCTAGTGATACTACTGGTTGAGTATTTCACATTCAGGATTAAATAGTTTATTTATTTTTATCCATTTGCTATATAGTTTGGTAGTGAGTCATTGTTCAACACAGGTATGAACATTTCAATTGATTACCCTATTTAAATTTGGAAGACAACAGCTGGGAAACAATCCAACAAGGACCTGTTTCATGGTTATAACTTGATGATGTTTGCTATGAAAGCTATAATGTCCACGGGACTTGTGTCACCAATAACATGTTGCATCCATTATTATCCTGGTTTACTCGGCCAGTACCGGTAAATATCAAGGAATCTTGTTGTTTGTTGCTGCTCCATGATTGTGTTGCTTGAAGAGGTTGCCACAGATAATTGTCATCATTCTTGTTTAGTCAAAACAGCCTTTGGCCTTGGGTTTGTTGGAAATTTGATACATTGATCTCCGTTTGAACCAAAATTCACTAGCCTTAGTTTGTCATATGATTATGATAGCACCTTTGGGCCAAAATTTTGCTGTAAGAATTGAAGAATTTGAGATTGATGTGGCCCTGGAGTGAAAGCAGCCAAAACAACTTGGCATAGTTGCTCATCCAATCCAGCCATAAGGAGATTGTTTTGAATTCAAATGATTCTTGATGAAGGTGTTGATGGAGAAGGAAAAGGAGTGGAAATTTGAATGTGATCAAGTTTCAAGTTTCACATGACCACAACCAAGATACTTGAGATTCACAACATAGGCGCAGATCATAGTTATGATCTATTGAATCATTGTATTTTACTTCACTTCTCCATCTTGCTAATTAACTGGTGCATTGTTAGATAGATGTATCACATTATTTTCAAGATGTTTGTCAACTTACCTCTAATGTGTTAATGAAAAAAAGCCTTTATTTAACATATTTATTGAGGTTTGTAAGATACAATGAAATATATTTCTTTTGTTCAATCACAATCTTATACACCACAAAGACACCTTTGAGCCAAAGGGTATCTGGGTTGTCCGAGATCCAACAACCAGACAGACACCCAAGATCAGGACGCGGTCTTAGCTTCCAAGGGCATTGGACATCTGCACAGCATATTGTAGATGTGGTGAGGGTGTCTGAGGGTATCTGATCTTGCTTGGATGTCTGAGTTTGGAGGCCCAAGAGGATGCTTTGCAGTAGTTGGCCTCAGGACAACCGCTTCTCCTGCAAAATAATTGGACATCCAAGGAACATCCGAGTGTCCTTGTGGTGTACAAATGTTGTGAACAAGATCATAAACATCATATGAACAATGGCAACTTGGAGTGCTGGATTTTACTTCTGAAAAGGCATCTTGAAGGTAGTTAGTTGGATGATCAAGATGAATATTTTGATTTGGTTTGATTGAATGAAAGAAAGCAATGATGATAAGACAAAATAAAACGGTCAAAAGAAAAGAATTGTATTGATTCAAAGCTGTTTACCATTACCGGATTGTCCAGATGGAACAAATTTGGACCCGGTGATATTATCTTGATCCCAGTCCTGTTCCTTCAGACCGGAACTCAATCTCAATCTGGGACGGGGACAGTACGGGTTGCGGTATTTAAGACCTGGCTTATTAGAGATCATTGTGATCTACTTTTTGCTTTACAAACAACACTATAACTCTGAATTGCTTGAGGGCCAAGCTTTTTGAGAAAGATGGTAGTTAAAGATTTCCTGTCTTTGAACTTAGTTGGTTCTGGACAGTATAAGGCTATTCACTACAAGATCACACTCTTCACACCACCCTCAGGACCACATACAGCCTACTTGCATACCTTAGCTTTGCCAACATACACTCAAATGGCACATCGCTACCTCAACTTTTCCACACCATTTCAGCCTGCTTGCCCACTTGATTGTTGAGTCCATTGCTACGCCCACTACCAGCTCCACTTCCACTCACAACTATGACATCTCCTTATGGATTCCAACTCATCCTCATAACCATCAATTTAATCCAATTAAAATCATTCTATAACCTAACAAATTTCTATCACTAGATTAGAACAATGAAAATCCAAAAATGGGATCAATGAAATTACCAAATTCGCTTCAATTCTGGATACCAATCATCTTACTAGTTTCAATCTTTGTGATTTTCTTTTGGCGACAATCTTATTAGGAAGAATCTTATCAGTTTATCCACTTTGGTCACTTTCATCTAATCGACTTTCACTTACTTTATCTTGTGATGACTTGATACAAGTTTTGAATTATATTCAATCAAACAATGGAGTGTAAGATGGCCATCCAAAACCACAAATCAAACATTGCCATTAGAACCTAATTCATCTTTGTTAATATTAATAGATGTTAGTTTAGCTAGCTTACCACATGATCAAATGTGTTGGTTTGAATTATGATCAACCTGATGCAACCAATTTGTTTCCTCCTATCTTACATCATCTCTTCTTAGGTATGGATTGTAACACAATGCCAGTTGCTTAGGAAACTTCTAGGAATAGTTGTTTAGCATAAGTTTTCACTTTGACTCTTTTACCCCAAACATTTCTTACACTCAACATTCCAAAGGATTCTCAAAGATTCCTGATCTGCATCTATGTGTCACCCAACTCAGATTGAGTTATGCTTTTAATGGATAATTCTGACTTCGTACAGCTTTTTTCTAAGATCATGTGACCCAAAATTTTGCTTTGCCAACCCATTCTCCTAACTTTTTTTGCTCCCCTCACCCCTTGTCAAGCGCCAATAACTAGCGCAAGATGCCACCTGGCGCATCTGACACAGGCCAGATGGTTGAGGACGACTTCCTCAATTGAATGGCCACAGGAACGCCTGATCCGAACACATCTAGTCAAGATTTTAGCGTGTCTGTTCCCTTTCTAGACAATTCAGACAAGACTCTCCCCCCAGCCAAGATGCTCTCAGACACAATTGGAGCCTTGCCCAAAAGCAACCAGGTCCCCCTTCTTGCCTGGTTTTCAAAGAAGAAAGCTTGAACGTCCAGCCCAGGCTTGGAAGGACAAGATCCCTCCAGAAAAGCCCCTGAAACACCTCAATCCAAAAGGATTTCTTGAACGATCCCAGGGAGTGAGGGTGATTGCTCCCTCACCGCCCTGCTTACCAAACTTGTCTTGGTTGCAAATTCAGTGATCCAGCTCCCACCAAGAGGTTGAATGCCTACTAGGATCCAGGTTGATGTTGAGTCGTGCACGGACATTCTTGTCTTGATCAATGCAGCATTCAATCAACACAAGGAAAGTCCTCTTCCATAAGCCGGCGTCCAGCCTTGAATGCCCCACCAGGGCGGCTGCACGGTTAGAAACCCCAGTTTTGAACTCTACCTCAGTCGATGATTCCCAAATTGCCTCACTTGCTGAGAAAGTTGATTTTCTGAATGAGAAGGTCTCCTTCCTTGTGTCTTCCCTCCCCTCTCTATCAAACAACCCCCCCAAAATCAAGCTGTGGCCTCAAACCCAAACTCATACGCAGCAAAAGTGGCCAAAGCACCTCAAGACAGCGCTACAATGCAACCTCCACAACCTTGGGCAATCCCTAAAGCTAGCTCCTTACCCCTCGTCAAGAAAAGAATGGCTAACACCATCACCTTGACTCAGCTTGACAAAACCCAGGTGGTGTTGAGTGAGCTATCTATCACACAGCTCATCCAAGGCTTCAACAACGCCTTTGGCATCAATAACCTGTGGGTAAGCAAGTTAGCTGAATCCACCATAAAGGTCAAGACGGTGCAACACCACACGTCAAAGGACCTGGTCCTCCACTTTGAGAGTGCATCCCACGCCAAGAGAATCCGGCCAACCAAAAGGTGCTGGCTTCCCCCTATCACCACGAACCTTCAGGTGAAACCTGAGCACTTCACGGTGCTTGTCCACGGTATCCCCACCTCCTTTGACCCTGATATTGTCAGCCATAGGGAGGAATTGATTGCTTCCGACCCCAACCTACTACAAGAGGCGGCTGTCATCAGATGGCTTATCCCTAGACTGAGAGACGACCCGTCTAAACAATATTCTACCTTGTTGATTGGCTTCAACACCAAACCACAGGCTGATAAGTGTGTCCCAGACAAATTCTGGTAAAAGAGAGGCCTTCACAGGACCCAGCATGGCTGAAACCCACCCAGACACTGTTACAACTGTTGAAAGACAGGCCACACCACAACGTTGTGCCCCGCCAAGGCTATGTGCCCATACTGCGGTGAAGAGCACCATGCTCATGCTTTCCCCCAGAAAGGCCTAACCCCCTTGAAGTGCACGGTGTGTGTCCGGACCCTGCTGAAAACAGAACCCTCAACCACAGTCAAATGGCTGCTTGAGGGCAATAACGCCAATCTCCTCCATTCCCCTTTCCACCCACAATGCGCTACACGCATTGCTGAGGCGCTCCCTCCTGAAAACCCCAGTGCATCCCCTAAGTTGGTTGTCACCCCAGAAGCAGCTGCCCCTAACAATCAATGTTAGAGCACCTGCAACAAAAACTCAATTTACCCAAAACCGCCTCAATTCTCCAACTGAATTGTTGCCACTCTCCAGACGTTTCTAATTCCCTCTTTAATTCTGAACTTACAAACCTTTTCTCTATTCTGTTCTTACAAGAGCCAACTGTCAAAAATGTTGACTCCCTGCTGCAGGAGCACACCAACTGGATCCTTCTCAGTCCTACTCCCGCGGCAAGAAATACAAGTGCTTGACCTAGAGCGTGTCTATATATCCAAAAAGACCTTAATGCACAAATAAATCCTCTCCAATTGGCCTCTCAAGACATTGTAGCTTGTACTATCACCTTTGCATCTGGCTTTGCGCTGCTTGCAATAAGCGTATACAACAACCCTGCAGTCTTTTTGGACTTCTCTGCCTATGAGGCCTCAATGAACAGCGTCCCTTTGGACATCCAACTCCTTCCAACAATCCTTAACCACAATTGCAATTTACATTCCCCGCTATGGAACCCATCACACTCTTCCACACACAACAACAACGCGGACAAACTTGTTGACCTTATGTCAAACTGGGACATGCACTTGAGATCTCCCTGCAGGATTGCCACCTTCGGCGTGGGATCCAGCACGACCCTGGGAACCTCAATTGACCAGACCTGGGTCAACAAATCCCTGGACGACGTCATACAGCAATGCATCATAGACAAAGGCAATCTCACTAGCCATTTCTCCGACCACCAAGCTCTCATCACAATGTTTCTCATACGCAGCAACACAACAGACCATACAACCACACCTAGACAAACCCGAAAGAACTGGAGAAAGGTAGAAAAGATTGGCCTCAAGAATGAGGTGCAAGACAATCTACCAATGATCCAACCGCTAACAACCAGGGACATGATCAAAGAATTCAATCAGCCCCCAACTGATGCCATCACCACTGCCCTCAACAACCACTCCCCATGCACAGGGGCCAAAATAAGAGCTCACATAGAGGTGAGCATGAAAAGCTTCAGGTGTTCTCCACATTTTCTACCTCTTTCCTTCCAACACTGACTGTGTTCAGCTCATGTTGATCATGTAATCAGACATGATCAACATGAGCTGAGAGCTGAGATCTGAGCAGATGAGCCAGGCTTCCTCAGGCTTGATTTCTCAGTCAAGGAGCCTGAGGAAGGGCTACCTGATCCACTCAGGTCATCTCAGGCCCTCACTAAACACTCAGTCTGCACAGACAATTTCAAAGGCTTGATTATAATGGGCAAAATTCTGAGTATGTGGAGGTGTGCCAGCTGATCCCTGAATACTCATCTATGCTCAAG